>VZTL01038610.1:0-33028 GCA_013400535.1 Scopus umbretta
ACAAAACCAAAAACAAAACAACAGTGACTGTTTGGTTAGTTTGCATTTCTGTGACGGGAACAAGTTTTTCAAGTTAAAAGAATTCCCACAAAACCCCCTTCACAGTGATTTTACATGGCTGGTTTCTTTTAGATGTCTGAAGTCTCTCAAACCACTGTAATCCAACAAAATCTTGAGGCTACTTTCTCATTTCCTCTTGCTTGGTTTTCAAGTGACCATCAATTTAATGGTAGCCCATCATAGATGGGCAACAGACTGTAGCCAACTCAGTTGGTAATTATTTAACACAAATGCAATGTATCTGCTACCAGCCTAGAACCAAACTGGAGAATGCATTCCCTTCAGAGGGCAAAGTTTAATACTCCTGTCAGGTTTTAAGGCATTGGCAATGCAACAACTTGTGAATACATATCTTTGGTTGGGGTATTTGTGTCTCAAGATAGGAGCAGGAAGCAACAGGGAATCACAGTGTCTCCCACAACCGAACACAGCACTGTACAAAGAAGGAGCACATTCAGGGAAGAGATCTTTCTTGAATCTCAAGTTTGGACAAATCTCAGAAACCAAGTGCAACGTGGACCAACAACCTTATCCGGGATGTCATGCCTCATGCTCCCATTTTACGCAACTAACGTATTCAGGGGAAATCTACACTCTGAATTATGCTCATATGCTTGAACAACTTCCTTATTACCATATGAAGTTGTAGAGAAGGGCAAGATAAATGATCTAGACTACTAAATACAGATTCAAAGCCACTTGCTTTCAAAACAAAACCAAGATATTGCTCAACAAAATGTACTCCTAATGAATCACTGCAAACTTTAGCAGGGCATATAATTTCAGGAGACGTGGGCTTGGACCTGGAACATTTAAAGATAAACCCGAAAGTGGACTTCAACAGGCACTGGCTTCCTCAGATGGGGCAAGATCAGCTCCATCCTCAGCTCAGCTGCTGGGATCTTAGCTAAGATTCTTGTAGCCTCATTTCAGAGGGCTATGGAAACCACAGGTGCTCTCTGAGCTTCTTTGTACTTCAGCATCCGTATGCTATGGATAAGAAAAGATAAAACATTCCAGGACTCAGAAGGAATGATTATGCCCAGAGACACCTGATAAAATGTGTTGTGGTCATGGAAAGCAAGAATTTTTCCCCTGCTCTCACTTTGGAATTGAAATGAGAAATCACAGAACTGCAATGTCTGAATCTTTCATCCACTTCCAAACGTTGTCTTTTGTCATTATACAATTAGCCTTTCTTCCATTTACTGTTAGGTGAAACAGAATTGGCTCTGACAAAGAGCTGCTACATCTTCACCTATGGCAGACTGATCACATTTGAAGTTACATCACTCAACACCCAGTGACTCCATCTAAAGAGAATGATGGATTAGCCATGCAGTCAGCTATAATTAATACTTGAAAAAAACCCTTGTCAAGTCTCTGTTCAAATACATGATAAACGGAATCTGAAACAACAAGAGACTTTCTGATGACGTCTGTTCATCACCAAAGCAGAAAAACACCATCAACTGGAGGGCAAGGCTCTAGGAGCAAGAACTGTTTCCTCAGTAGAAAATGTAAAATCAGAATTTCCTCCCAGCACTCACCCCACATGCACCTCTACACAAACACATGTTTTCCTGATTTTTATCTGTCTTGCCATCAGAAACACTGAAGAACCAGTTTGTTTCTGCTTCATTGAGAACCAGTTTTTCCATCCTGAACCTCTTTCAATATAACCAGCAGAAGCCACTACTTCTCTCCCTACCAACCTCAAAAATACCAGTGAGTGGCTTGCTCAGCCAGATCAAACACTGACTCCTGTTCACCCTAGCTAGCAGCTTCATGTTCGGGACACATTCCATTACACTAAGCTATCACCTGCCACTGATGCCCTCTCTTTCCCCTAGAGATGCTATTATTCACTGTCTGAGATCCCTATGAGCAAGTGACCCCAGACTGCCTATCACACAAGCATGGGCAAGACCCATCTGTGTCCAGCTAGTCCAGGAAACCAGGAGATGTCTACTTCATATGTGAATTTGGAGTACCTGCAAACACCTTCAATCCTACTTGCAGGCCAGCATGTGATGACTGCCAGCTCACCCCCCTTCTGCAATGGCTGATCACCAACTGGATTCAATCGATAGAAAAAGCCAAGCAATTTGGAAAGTATGACGAAGTACTGCCTACTGCAACTCTGTCCTGTTCAAGAAAGAGAGACTTCTGTGGGATAGCAGCACATTGGCTTGGTCCTGGCGCATGTAGGCAAAGCCTGAGAACTGAAAGGACTAAGGAGAGAGACCACTTGTGAAACATGCTTATTGCTTCTGTGTTGCCTAGATGTGCTGGCCACAGTTCAGCCCTTCATGCAGATGTTGCTTGTTTCTCTGCTCTGCACTGTGAGAAGTACTTGCTGGGGAACTGGGATAAAAAAACCTGACCTTAACTGGGCCAGCATTAAAGAGCAGAAATAAAAAAGCACCAATTCTTATTCAATAGCTGTCAGTAATAAACATGAGAGGAAGAGAACGGTCAGCGTTGGCCTAAGGCACTGGATTTGGCCCGGGAATCAGGAAAAGGCTGTCCTGCCAGCTCTGCCACTGACTCACCACGTGAACTCAGGCAACTGCTTCACCTCTTCATGCCATTCCCATCGCCTGGAAGGATGGAGCTGGCCTCCTCTGTGATACTTGCTCTGAGGCTGGCAGATGAAAGAAACTATTGCTGTGACAGAGAGCATCTCAAAATTAAAGCGTAAGACTCCTTCTTTTTGGAGAAGTTTCTGGGCTGGCAGCTCTGTGGGGGATTTAATAAAACTCAAGGGTTAAGCTGTATTTGTTTAGAAGAAAAACACTTGTCCATGACCGGAAAACTTGAATATCTGATGTAGTGGCTGGAATACTTACTCCAGGAAGAAGAAAGTCATAACCCACTCTTGCATTACTGATGGTAAATTAATGCCAGAGCACCACTGTGTGGGGAGCTCCTTCCCGGCTGTGTTTGCCCAGACATCTGGCAGCAGTGGCTCCCAGCACGATGCTCTACAGCCGAGCCCTGTGCTCCAGCGTCCGACTCCCCCCCTCCTGTTGAGAGCCAGCTCGACCACTTCACCACCTGCTCCTGCTGGGACACAGCTGCTCAGCTCTAAAAGAACGATCAGGGAACAGTGGGACATGTGCGAGGACATCAATCCTACTCACACCCCTGGGAGGACTTCATTAAAATCCCAGGGCAAAAGATTAGCTTCTGAGGGCTTTCCACTCAAAATCCTAATTTAATCAAAATATTTTAAAACCTACTGGCAATGCAAACATCTCCATGCAAACAGGGAAATGCTCAGCCAACACAAACCCTCTCCCTAACATGCTCCCGCAATTCCTCCTTTCTGCACGCATCCTCAGTGCGTGTGCAAACTGCCCAACCTGAGCCATTAGCTGTTCCTGACGACAATGATGACATTTCATATTTGCCTGCTAAGTACCATGTTCCCCTGTGGTATTGTAAGAAAGAATCAAAAATCATTCCTACTTCACTAACGCACCTTTGGAAATGCATTTTGATTACTCCTGTGGGGAAGAGCAGTAGAAAGCTGTGGCCTTGGATACTCATTTTGATGTATTAACTGGGGCTATGCAAAAGACATAAAATCTCCAAAAGAAATTAATCTCCAAATACATCCAACATCTCCCCAGCTGCCTTCTGTATTACACAGTATAAGCAACTGTCCATAATGATTGTATAGCACCTGCTGTCCTCATTCTGGGTATCAGTGACATCTCTGTAACCAGACATCAAAGAGAAGGAGCAGACAATGGTGGAATTGTGATAGGAAGTGAATAGTGAAAGCTCCTTGTCAGTCCGCGTTTCCATTGATCCTACAGCACCATACGTACAGCCCACCCTGCCTCTGCTGTCACGTTCATGTGCTGTTGCTGTAACAGCCTCTTTCGGGAGGTATCATGGCAGTTTTCAGGATTTTATAAATGGGCCTTTTGGATTTTCTCTTGGACCAAAGCAAGTGCCAAATCAGGTAAGCACCTCGGCCTACCCTGAGGGAACCCAATCCAAGATGAACTTGGTACCAATGTCACATCCTAGGCGATATGCACCAGGACCTTCTCTTTGAGAATGGCCAGAAACTGAACAAAGCAACGCTCCCCACAGAGACGCAGCCAAGAGTCAGGGGTTGGAGCAAAGCCATTTACTCCTCTCCAGAAAGGTGCGTGCACTGAGAGTGTGCAGGGGTAGCACATACAGCAGCCACAGCTAGAAAACCTAAGCATCACACCAGGGAGTACCCAAGCCAGGATGGCCTTCCTGCCCCAACGGCATTTTAAGACATAAATTCAGATCATGCTATTAGGGAAAACATAGGCACACTCAGTTAACTGAGGTCTATACAATATTGTATTTTGCTTTCTGTCCCTTATAAACAGTTCTTCCAACCCCAAGTGCCTTCTACTCATATACGAATATATTGTATTTTGCACATGATGACTGTTTAACCAGGGTAGAAACATTTACTACTTCCACATAGCAAGAAGAGGAGAAGATCTGAATGCTTACTATACAGATATGAGGCAGGAAATATGACAGAACAATTTCCCATAATTATTTCCAGCAGTCATTCATATTGGAAAATTTTAATGGTGATAGTAACTAATCTCTGACTCTTGAGATTTCCAATTAAATGGCATTAGCAGGAGCTACTGTCTAAAAATATGTGTTTCTGTCCTATCCCATTAGTCACAACTAAATACAAAATTTCCCAATATACAATGGCACATCCTGCACATACAATATCCTTCTTCCTCTCGTTTTCTGTGAATGGATGCCTTGAGTCCTCTTCTCAGAGCTGTCTGCATCAAGTAGGCAGAGTCAGAAATTCTGAGAGCTTCAAAAATTATACAGAGCTGGTTCATATATCCAGTATGCCATACACCTGGATGTTTGGAGCTCGTATTCTGCACACGCTCTGGTGTTTGGAGTCTTTGTGCTTGTTTCCCTATGTTTCCTGCAGCAGCAATACTCTATTACTTCAGGAGTCCCACCTACCTTAATTAAACAAAGCTATTCTCAAAGATCCTTTATTTCCTTACCACCAGCAGCCACTGGACAGGACCGTAGGTAAGGTCTCCAGCATGGTGCAGAGGTATAACAATACAATTTTAACTATCTTTAAGTTATTCAAAACAATAGAGAGCCACAGGGAAAAGCAACCCTTGCTCAGATAATGAGACAGTAGCACAACACACAGGCTGGGAACAAGCAGAAGTGAGATGGTTTCACTAGCAATTCAACCCTTAAATTTGCGTAACATTCTCATCTTTGCCATTTTAATCCTTTTTTTCTTCCCTTTTCACACACACCTGCAAAGCTGAATATCTGTTGTGCAGAAAACAAGGAGAGAAGCTATTCTAGCAAACAATCCAATGCCATTAACTGGTCTAAAGCAAATGCACTTTGGGTTGTTCTCACAATGAATTTTGGTCAATGCCAACGTTTTGAGCACCCAGGTGTAAGTGTGCTGGCAAAGGCAGAATCACTGGCACAACAAAAGCCACCACTCAGCTCGCAGACAGTTGTCATAGAGACAGATCAGCATCCTGGGGTATTCTCATTTTAAATACACAGAGAAATCCTTTTTAACCTGTCTTCTTGTAGACATCTGTCCTCGTGATTCATTTATAAACTGCTGAGGCCAAAAAGAGAACCATTTATCATCAGGTCTCTTCTAGGCAGGTTTCAGCTAAGGAGCTTTTCTGCAAACTTGATGGTTTATGTTGAAAGCAAATTTCTATCTGATTCTCTGGCTAGTGTTTCTAAAAGCTGTGGTTTGGGGAAGTGATCCAGCTTCAAAGTAACCTGGCCAGGAAAAAAAAAGCAAGCTGTGGGTTGTGCTCACTTTGGGTTTTAAACCAGGTCAGATCTCTGCTCCAATTCATAGTGCGGGTGCACCAAGAGCTGTGAGAGGACAGCACAGGGGTGGCATTTCATGGTCCTGGGCAGGAAGGAGGCTGGTGGGGAAGACAATATTATAAATACCTGAATACTTTTTCTCAAAGCCACAGTACAAGGCACTTCTTGCCTTTACATCTAAAAGCTGCAGCTCCAAGTGAGAAGGAAAAGAAATACATTAATCTCTGTCTGTGTGGACAAAGTTTCGTAAGCTACTTAGCTGCTAAAGGTGCAAAGACTTTAAACCTCTAAAACTCAGTGTTCAGCTGCCTTCTGGAGCTAGGAAGCTGGCAGGCAGCACAGGAAACCATATTCTAGGGAAAAAGCCCCAGAAGGGGCCTATGGGGACAGCAAGAGCCCATGGTGTGACAGATGTGTGGCTCCATTTGCAAAGATGGTCCTCTGACCCAAGGTCCAATGCAGCAGGATTCCCCTATAGACATCTGCAGAGGCATGAAAGGAACTGGGGGCCAGGAAGAGTGGCAGGTATGTAGGTTGCCATGGCCAGGACCAAACCACGGCAGGAAGTCAAAATTACACAGCCCCAAAGAGACACACGTATGATGATACTGAATCCACAAATCCTTAGCTTTCAAGACCATGTGCTACCTCTGTAATTTGTCTCAAGGTCTTCTGTGTGACCCAGATATGTAATTCCCAAGTTATTTAAAAAAATATATACATATATGTTCTTCATCCATTGAGCTACAGAGGTTCCTGCTTCTAAAATTACTGCTAAAAGCTAAAATCATGGGCAAGCAGATGCTGCTCTCATTCTAGGTCATAAAAATTCAGCAGTGCCGTTCAAACAGGAAACATTCCCCTCACCATGGCACAGCCAGCCTGACACTGCTGCATCTTACTGGAGACATCCTATATCGGGTGTAAGGGGTTCCCTGGCCAACCAGTACTTCTGCTATTATAAAGATACACACAGGAATGACTTTATTTGAGAGATGTTCTTAGTTTTGGGGAATAAATCCCAAATTATACTGATGCTATGGGGGAGATTGATATAATTCCAAAGGGGAAAATGAGGCCAGCAGAGAGACTACCAGCCCAAGGCCACCATGGCCACTGGCAAAGCAGGACAGGGCATTCTTTCCCCAATGATTTTCTTAATACCAACAGGAAGCACCAGAGCATGTCACACTGAAAAATGGCAGGGTGGAAGTAAGCAAAAAAAAAAGTCATCACTGTTCCATCAGGAGCGACCCCAAGGTAGAAACTCTCAAACATAAGGCAATGTATAGGAAGAGGGCTCACGTCCCTTGGGGAAAAAAGCACAGGAGTCATCCATGGCCAGCCACCCCCTCCCACAATCTTATGGGATGATCATTTCCTTTGCTCACATATTTATTTGGAATCTATAATTCATTGCCCCTAGTTTCCTGCTGGAGTTTGTCTTCCATTGTTCAGGATTTACATTACTCAACAGGAAATCAGTGAGAGGTCCAGCGATTAGAAAGGTGTGTTTTCCACTTGGACCCACCCTTGCTTGCTTGCTCGGGGCTGGAAGTTGGACCCAGCCACACAACTACATCCATGGGAACTCAGGGAAGTGAGGGAGCAAAGGCAGAGGGAGTCGTCCCTATTAAAAGCTACAGATTCCTTTGTCCACCCATATGCTGCTGGCCATATCCACACATCCGTCACGTACTGTTGGTACTCAGGCCTTACAGTAACTGCTTTCTCCATGCGCTGAGGGGGGTGTAGTTCATCCAAACACAACTGTCAAGGCAGTAGTTGAAAAGAGTAAGTATGGTGAAAGTGTCCCTTGAACTAAAATATACGTCCTTTTCCAAAAGCATTACTTGCACTCTGACACTCTTGCCAGGGAAAGAGAGATTCTGCACAGCATAAAGTGCCATTTGTGAGATATAATTCAGTTTATCACACTGTTTAGGAACTAGGCTGAATAGGAATCAGTCCTGTCTGGTGCCCTTAGCATTGGCTTTTAACGCTGATCTCACAAAAGCTGCTCCAACACGTTCTCTTTAACAGCTCCTCTGTAACAGCACAGAGCAAACCAAAACACCGCTAATCTTTTATGGTGTATCACTGGAACAGGATGCTTCCCTGGCCAAATCCTCCCATTGAAAATGCCACAGCTGTTTTAAAACATACTTTCCCTGAGGGTTAGTTTGATAACAGGTACTCAACTCAGGCAGATACAGTGACCACTCAGTACTACACTGTAAGTGTGACTTGTGTAATGCAGGTGGTGACCTTTCTGGGCCACAGATCCCAGTCACTATGGACTGTTGTTCCAACCTAGAAATCTCCAAGGCTTCCCAGTTAGCTATCAAGTGCAAAGGTTGGGGGGTTTTATGTTTCTCTAGCATTCAGAGTGTGCTTGGGAACAAAAGCCCAGCTTATTAGCCACTGTAGAATAAGTCCCAGAAGGAAGCCTCTGTTCTAAAAGAGGTTTCAGCAAACCTTGCAGGACTTCAAAATGGGAGTCTGATTTCCAAAAATTACTTGAATACAATTTTAAGACTGATTATTTCCTCTGAGCAAGGAGGGACATTGAGGAAATACCCTTACTCCAGGCTCATTTATGTGTGCCTAACCGGTCCTCTTAAATCTCCCTACAACAGATGTAGGCAAGACAGCCTTAGACACCACAGTTCCTACACCAGAAAGTTTATCCTAAAGTAAAAGCCCAATCTCCTCTAGTGAAATTCAAGGTACAGATGTCTCATCTTCTCCATCTTAGACATGGGGAAAAGAACACTGCCTCCTCTTCACGGCTTTGCCAGACTAAGCCATGTGCTCTGTCAGGGAAGGTCGCAGATTACAGACTCTCACAGCTCTTTTGCTCTGCAGTGATTTCTCTAAAATTAGACTTTCCTGCAACTGGTGACAACACCACAATGCCAAGTAAAATGGAAGGGTTACAACATACCTCTTACATACAATAGTCCTGTTTACACATCTCAGTATGCTAACGTCTTTCTCAGCAATATCCTTATGTTGACTCATGCTCATTTTGCAAAATGAAACAATGGAGCTTCCTTATATTAAGAGATTATTTTGTCTCCTCCTCAGGAAGGCCACTGGGTTCTATCAATTACTGGAACCTCTTATCCACAAAAACTGTCAGAAGCCACCTCAGAGCAGCTGAACCTCAAATGCAAAAGTATTTTTGCTGTGATAGTCTAAAATATCTGGATCTATTTGTAAAAGAGAAATGACACATACCACAACTGATACAAGATTATTTAAATCACCCCAGACAGAAAACCTCCACACTAGCATTTCTTTCTCTGAAACACACCCAAGACTTATAACTATTAGCTTAGATAACATTTAGTCATTTTCCCTGCCCAGAGAACAGCTATGAAAGCTGTAGAAAATGTGAGTATTGCAAGCACAGAAATAAATGTGGAGGATGAGCCTTTCACAGTGAAATGTGCACTAAGGATATCCAAACTGCTTGATAATGAATGACACCATCATGATTTGTTTAACTGTGTAAGTTACTTACCCACTCCACCAGGGTTTTAGGATTTTGAAAAATGTTGGAAGATGGATCACTCCTGAAAAAAACAGGAACTTTTTTCTTTTGATCCTACTTCATTTAGTGGTTTTGGTACATAATTTGATGCCGCTTTTAAGAAGACATTGGCACACAAACCTGCCTTTCTATTCCAGCCTGACTGTCCACTTCGAGTTTTCAGACTGATCAGGAAATTCTTAGGGACTACAATGTGAAATTGCTTCACTGGTGGGAGCCCTTTACAGGGGCTGGATTTACTCACCTGGTCTAAGCGCAGAGCACCATCGATGAAGCGCTGTTTGCGGAGGTGCTGAGCAATTCGATGCAGGTTCAGCACAGCTTGCTGGATCTCAGCTATTGAGTGTTGAGGGGAGACAGGGGGAAGTTCTTCAGGTGAGAACACCTTCCCAGGGCTTTCAATCATACTCTGTGCATGGTCATAGCTTAGCTTCACGCAAGAGCAGATGACTGTCCGCCCAAACCATTCATCAAGGATCTGCAAAATTGGAAAGCCAAAATAGATCTGAGGACTTATTCTTCCAGTGCACAAAGGCTTGGCAAGTTATACAAACACTGGAAGGAATGACACCAGACCACATCACTGACTGTGAACTTCAAGTGAAGATCTTCTCATACTGAGGCCTCCAGAAGGCCTTTTGCTCATATAGATTCTCCCATGTCTAATAATGTGCATATGCATAATAAAGTCTTTCCATCACATAGGAACTGCTTGGACCTCTCTTCTCTACCTGATTTCTCTCTTTCATAGAGCTCGTAAGAGCTACAGCCCAGCTGGGAGTTGAAATCAGTCAATTGAATCAAAGGTTAGTGGGTGCAGGCAGATACAGACATGCAAGGAAGGGTCTCCTATCTAAAACACAGCAGACTGCATTCCACCTCTTCGATTAATATGTGGCATCTCTTCGATTAATATGTGTCCAGCAGGGCACCAGGGACTGGCCTTAAAATACTCTCTTTTCAGGAGTAGTGCAGGGGCCTCCATGCCTGACTAGCACTTGTGAAAGTGCCTGAGCAGGACTTTGGTGGGTCAGGAGGAGAGACAGCCAGTCACAGACCCATTGTTTCTCTAATCATGCCTATGGTCCTAAGTCAAAACTTAAGCCAGGAACCTTTCTGAGCTTCCAAACTATGTCGAAATCTAGAGGAAAATAATCTATAAATCGCCTATAAAATTATTTTATTTTAAACCAGAAGCCACTCCCATTTTAAACTCTGTAACAGAATACTGATGTAGAAGTAGCAATTCAGAATTATTTCTTAAAGCAGAAAGAAAAATCTATTTTCAGCTGAGCTATGTAAGAGAGTCCAAAAGCTCAACAAGCCAGTGAGAAAGCGCAGAGGGACAAAGGGCAGAAGGCTCTTCAGAAAAGTCAAGAGCATTGGCATGAGGGCTCTGGAGACAGACACAGTCTATGATAAACCATTCAAAGCACAAGTACTCGGAGAATGAATGGAGAATTGTAATTCTGCCTTAGCTACAAGTGCCATCTTACCCCTTCATCAGCACAACAGGACAAGGTAAATTCTGCAAGTGACGATGTCCGGGGAGAACAGCCAGCTCTCTCTATGACAGACTCATCAAGGGCATTCTTTCAGAGAGGCAAACCCTCTTCTTAACAGGAAAGGACTGATCCCCAAGATACCTTTGCTGCCTCCCTCCCTTATGCCCCACAGAACATATGCGCAGTATAACTCAGCAGCTCAGAGCTCTGAAAGCCACAGGGCATTTAAGCTCATTTCTAATTAGAAAGTGTCCTAATAGCAGAGATGAAGGAAGTGATGTCTTGCAATGTAAAGTGCTCCCACCCTTGGCTCATCGTTATTCTGTGTGTGCCCCCTTCTCGATGCAAAGGAGAAAGAAAGGAAAAGAAAGTCACAAAGCTGGACAGAAATGCTGCGACAGTGCTGGCAGCACCTGCTCTGTGCTCTGCTGCATCCCATTAAATGCGGTTCAGCTTCTTATGGTGATGAGGGATCCATATCTGGTAGATCAGTGACATCTGATGAAATCTGCTGGACTCAAAAAACCTCCTGAGATTAAGCAAGCATGATCTGTGGTGTGGAAGAGGATGCACTGCTCTTTAAATGATCCACTTCCAGCAAGTTGAAGAGTATTAGCCAGTTGGCAAAAGAGATACTTCAGACTTCAGTAAGACATGAATGGTATTCAGGCCCCAAAAAGGTGTTGTTCCATGTTGAGATGATCTGGGAGCAAGGCTGAGCAGCCTTCATTTCAGTTCAGCACTTCTACAGACTCTCCAGTTGTAATAAGAAGCTCCTTCAACTTGCTGTGCAAACGTTTTCAGATCCTGCTTCTATTTCCCTGCTAGTTTCTCCATCTCCAGCTATTAATTTCTGCATCAGAGGTCATTATCAATTCTGGCCCTCACTGTTTATTATTCCACACTAAATATTTTGTGTTTGGAAAGCACTCTCATTTTGCTTTATAAAGTAGGTGAGTCAATTCCATCATGTACCTGTGTGTTGAAAAGGGTTAAGGACTGAGCACAAACCAGAAGGGTAATTCTGAAGAGGAGCACTTTCCCCAGTCCCCAGGTTACCACTGAAATCCATCTCTGAAGCTACATGGTGCTTTATGCCACTGGCTTCCAAGAGCCCTCTCTGCTCCTTGCAGGAGGCAGCAGACCGGATTTCCACTTTGCTGTCTGAACTTGAAGCTTTCAACAAAATCTCATTTTTCTGCTTGCTTAGAAGAGGCCAAATATTTCAGAGCTCCGCTCACTTCCTTGTAAGACGAGAGATGCAGCATATTGGGCCCCCAGAATATAACTAGAACGTCAAATCTCAGGCAGGCTACATTCAGGGCAAAGTGTCAGAACAAGCAGCCCATTACTAGCAGATATTAAACTTCTTTCATTTCTCCGTTTCCTCAATTCCTTTTTCTGTTCTTGGTCTCTTAAAGGCAACCAAGCAGCATGATGCAGAGCACTCAATTTCCATTCCTGCAAAGGCTCTAACAGGTGTAAACTGGACAGTGACAACCCTGAGAGATCTCTTATTAACATACCCAATAAACATCTTCTCACCAAGATTGCCTGGATGCATGACACACACATCATGTAGGCAAGGAATGGAGTTTGAATGCATCTTGCCCCATGGAGTCCAGTAATCCCTGTGTGAGGTGAGCAGAGCTGCCAGACTCAGCCTTGCTGTGGCAGGCTAACTTAACTCTACCCACTGACCAAGTACTTCCTGGAAATGCCCTCCATCTCCATCCTCAGCAGCCATCCAAGCAGACTTTGGGTAACCACAGCCTTGCGTCCCTGGTTTGGAAAGCCCACCAGAGGAATGGGCAAGCTCTGCCTCTGCGGGGAAAGCTGTACAAGGCTGGCTGGCCCACGTACCAGTGTCTGACGGATGGGCAAAGCAGGGCGGAGGAGCAACATTTGGGGGTTGTGAGCTGGGACTTGGAGACTACAATGAGTAGCACACAAGACTGGTCTGCAAGGTCTTCCCCATCACAGCAAACCTGGTGCACTCAGACTCCAGACAGTGTACCAGTATCTGACACATTTCTAGGGTTATGTTAAGGCTTCCCCTAGCTCTGGCTGCTTTTGAGAAAATGCTGTGGTTCCCAGTACATCATGTGATGGCCAGCAGTGTAGCTCAGCTGAAACCCTCCTATTAGCATAGTCCTGGTGGAACGGGTCTCTTTGAGGGTGTGACATAGCTGTGCAGGAGGCTAAGGACTTTCTCCACACAAGTTAGTGCCCGTATCACGTCCTGGCTGATGACATCAGTTTTGAGCCTGGAAGATACATTGTTTGTATAGGTTGTTTCAGACTGAAGCAATGTCTCTTCCTCACTGGTAGAAGGAACCAGAGCTGTGCTTCAAACAGCAGCAGGCAATAACTTAAAAAAAGGAGAGTTGCATCGTTTGTTTTCAAATATCTTTCTGTTGACTGCATCCGAACAAGAACGTGCTACGTTGTTCCTACAAACGCCCAGCTCTGCTTCTGAAGAACAGCACACATGCAACAATATGGTTAACGCCTCTGCCCTTGGAAGGTCATCTCAGATACATCATGTCACACTATCCCACTGGAGTCCATGGAGCTATGTGGAGTGCTGCTCAGGCAACATTTTGTTACACTCATGGAAAACTAGAAGATGAAAACTCCAGAACTCAAAAGCAACAGAAACAAGAAAGTGCCTGTCTCCCAGAAAGGGCCAAGCCTGGCATTATTTTTCTAAAAGAAACAAGAATTAAAAATCCCAACAACTTATCAACAGTCACATTCAAGTGAGGAATCTGCGTGGCTTTTCCTTGGGAGATGCATTAGCTCCAGACTTATTTGCTTTGAAACAGTAACAGTGGGAGCTCAGAGCAGCTCTCACCTGTAGTAGTGCTGTTGGGCTCTGCTTTGCAAACTCAAGGTTACAATCCTGCCGTGTGCACACGGTGCAACGAAGTGCTCTTCGGCCTCATCCATCCCTCAGTGAGGAATGGCCTGTCCTCGATGTCAGTGTTCTCATGGCTCTCCGCCACTGGCTGAGGCTCAAAGGCTGTGTTGGGGCCTTTGACTCCCTTTCACCCAGCAGAGGCTGGGAGAGCAGGTGATCCTGCTTAGACTGAGATGAAGCTACAGTAACACCTAGAAATACAGGAGATGCATTCTGTTCCAACTCACAGATAAGTTCTTACAAGAAAGAATGCCCTACGGGGCAAAAGCCCTATAACCGCTTTTCCTCTTGGAAGGAGTAGATTCTTTTCCAGCCTTCACCTGATATGCAAATCAAGTGACCTTGATTAAGACTACAGTCCTGAAAGGCCTCCTAGGAGAAACCAGTTTGCTGAGATGGCTGTAGGCAGTCTGCTTTCCAAGGGGCAGCGTGGTCGTGGCCCAGACCACTGCTCCTGCAAAGATCAGCTCCCTGAGAAGGCGTAAGGCAGATGCTGCAGCTCCTCTATTTTTTTATTGGCCAGACAGGGTTGGTCTGAACACTGTTTGAAAAGCAAACAACGTATATATTGCAGGAGACAAGAGACAAGATTTAATTAAAAGCTTATTTTAATTAAGACTTGACTATTAGCTGTTCAAAGACCACTCAGAGTCAATAAAAGGCCCACCAAGTAGCTTCTGGTTAGAAGGTCCCATGAGTAATCATGCTGTCGCTATAGGAAGTAGAACGCTTTTCACAGCAAACAAATAAAACCCATCTCAGTGCCAGAGCAGGGACTCACTGGAAAAATACAGCTATAGGACTGCAACTGTATTTTGCTACAGCACAAAACAAGATTCAGTATCCTTTAGAGCAGTATGATAATAATAAGGAAGTAAAGTTAATCTTTGCAAAAAATTACCAAATTGGCACAAGAAACACTCTCCACTGAGAAAGCTGTGCATGAGCACAAGACCGGTTAAAAAAAAATAAATTTCTGAGTACAAAAAGTGTACTTCACATAGATGGGAGAGTCCTCAGGTAGTGGCAGTCTTTAGCCCTCCTTGATTAGTGAGGGGACCCCGTGATCACCAGAGGGGCGATTGTTAGGGTTACAAAGTGTGCAGGAGAGGAACAGGGAGAGAAAGGAAGACCTGGGGAGAGCTGGCAGGCAGCTAAAGGCAGCTTGCTGCACAGATAGACAGCCTCCACAAGTGCTCCCTGGAAATAACACATGCAGAGGATGGAGCTGTGCCTTTGCTGAAGAGCTATCACGCTTTATTTGGATCAATGTAATTTTCAGCTCTGAAGAAGAATGAAATAGTCTGTTTACCAGAGAGGCCACAGAGGGATACTGCCCTCATCCACTGCACTGCACAGCTGCCTATGAGCACAAGGCAGCTTTGGAGTAACGGGGAAACATCTTGTCCCACCCAAAGCATTAGCTGTGAGCCGCTGCTGGACATAAGACATTAAATGGATGGGTGACCTGGCAAGGAGCAGGAAATGCTCCATTCCTGAGATTCCTACAAATATTCTTCCTTTCTGCACCATGTTGTGAGATTATTCCAGCTGGAAGTTCCATGGTATCTCATCGGTAAAACAAGATACAGGGACGGTCCTACATCCTCCAGTATCTAGTATTGTTCACCAAGTCCTTTGCTATTCACCTGGGTGTTAAGGGATGGCATTTTTACCACTCTGTTTGCAAGAATAGGGTCTGGCCACTGAGGGAGGACCGATTAGCAGGATCACTGCCCACTATTTGAGGTACCTTGCCTTCTGGAGTCACCTTCCACATCACAGAGAATGTCAGCCTATCTCGCATGGGATTGAGACTGCATAACTCCTCACAGAGCAGCTTGGGAAGCATCGGGATCACCTGGAAGAGAAGAGGAGAGCGCCTCGGTGAGATATGGGCTTTTAGTAGACACCTGTCTGTGGCCAAGCTTCCCTGACCAGGTAGTAAAAGAGAGGCTCAACAATGCACAAAAAGAGAAAATGCATTAAACCTTCCAGATCACATTCTTTGTGGCAGGAGTGGCTATGTCATAGCTCTGGGATGCATCACCCGTGCCAGGGCAAACAGCATGGCAAACAGGATGCCAGCATAGAGTAAGTAACAAAAATCCTCTGAAAGGAGAGGAAGTTAGAAGCTGCTGAGGCCACCAACACTCGCATCAGCCCTGTCCCTCAGTGAAACCAGAGGGAGCTGTAAGTCTCCTACCTGCACATCATTCCCAGCGCTCCCCTCTGAGGTATGGGTTAAGCACCCTGCAGCATCCTGCATCCTCAGTTATGCAAATACTTCACTATGCAGCTTTTAAGGTCACAATGTTTGCTGTTTCCTACTTCTTTCCCACTGCCATTTTGACACTGGGAAGAATGAGGAAGGCTCAGAACATCAGGAAACTTGATGTTGAAGAAACATGGTTCTGGCAGTCAGGAGCTGAAGAGCTGGGATTTGGGAACTGTGTTTCTTGCTTTGCCACTGAAGACTGTGTAACCAGGCAAGTAATGCAAGTCTGCTCCCTTCAAAGCATAAATTAAACTTCTCCCAAGCATCACAGGTACGTGGCTTTAATAAAGATTGAGCCATGCTTTGTAGCACAGACAGGAACATGTGGATGTTGGCGAGATAAACAAAAGCGCCTGTTTTATGACTACTGAACGTGGTGTTTGCAAACAGAGGGAGAACAATTACTATTTTACTATACTCAACTCTGTTTGAACAAAATGTCAGCCAAGAGAAATTCCTTCCAACTAATCAATATTTCTGCTGCTGAACACTGAATTATGAAACCATTAATTACTCACCTGACTACAGCAACAAAGCAAAAGTTTTGGAGCATATTCACACTAGACCAAACCTGAGCAGCTCCAAGTGTTTGTACCATGCCTGAGTTATCTCCCAGGTGAAGTCTTCAGTAAAGATAATATTTAGGAGCTGTTTAATGAAGCAAATCTAATTATTAGAGTTTCACACTCTTATTTCCCTTCTCATTATTTACCTTTGTGAAGAAGCAATAACTGCCCTCAAAGAAGAACCACGTTATTCCTCTTGTTTATTTTGAGTGGCAACATGGGCTGGTGCATTCCAGAAAATCACAAAGAGTAATGCTCTACTTGGTAGCCATAAAATATCTTAGCTATTTAATTTAGTTTCCATTTTGATTGCTCTGTGTGCCACCCTGTAAACATAGGACCAGCAGCCAGCCAACTGGCATGCAAACCCCAGCTCTTCCAAACTCTGTGACACCAATTTGGTGATTTCAGAGATAACTTTTTCTACCTGGATGCCAGGGGAACAACTGTTCTTCAAAACAGTAAGAAAAAAAACAGTCTCAGATGTCCATTTTCTCCTCAAGTGCACACACTTTGTATTTACCTTTTGCTTTGAAGGAAAGACTCTTAAAATATTTAATCACATTTGTGGTTTGGCACCAGACGATGGCTATAAATCCATTCTAATTGCAGTGCATATTAATGCCAAAAGGTTAACTGTACGGTCTGTGACTGTCAAGGAGTCACTTGCAACATGAATCAGCAGGACTGGTTCAGCTGGAAGGTCACAAGGGCACAGATTATGATAAGCTGTTTCCCGCAACACAAAGGCCGTCAACTCTGTTATTCCAGTTGTGAACAGTACATTAACAATACTGGTACATTCATAACTCACAAATCCAGTACGTGAGCTCTGCCATGCTGCCTGGAAGGACCCACACCACAAGGTTATAAATTTAGCATAAGCGGTGCCAACTCATGAGAGAAAGGAGAGAAATTAGCTTTATAGACTTTCAGAATCCCTGCCTGCCTAAGATCACCCATTACAACCGTGAGACCCTAAAGTTCAAGTCGCAGTGAACGAAGTGCTAGTAATTTAATAAAAGCTCCCATGCTTTTTCACCCAAATTAAAAGCTGCAGTTACTAGCTTTCCTCTCTCTTCCTCACTCTGTGACTGATTAGCTGATAATCATCTGTACTTATTGAATATTTTTGTGCCTTAGCACACCCTCTTTCCCTTCACATCTCCTGAAGCAGTAACAGTCTGCTAGAAAAATGCCACCATGAAACATGAAAGCCCATCCACGAAGAACAGCCCAAATGAAACAACAGGATGCTTGTTTTAAGTGTACTTGAGCAGGATTAATATCCAATTTGAGAGGCTATAATTCTATGGAAGAGCTTTCAATGATGTGAAACACAAGCAAAGCTTTAACTCAGATCATAATTACAGCACTAAACACTCACCAAGCAATTAGCTGTAACAAACCTAGCATCAAAACAGGGAAGCATCAACCTGCGTTACCCTTGTTTTACAGGAGAGAGACTTGAGGCAAAGCAACTTAACCCAAGCCATGGAGGAAGCCTCATAGAAGAGCAAGAATTCAATCAACCTTTTCCTGGGCTCAGCAAATACGTACATAACATAAGACAATGTGACCTTGTATTGAAGGCATTTCAATTTTATCTACCTTACTGAATTAAAAGAAGAAACATGTTTCCAACATCACAACAGTCTTGGCTAACTGCCTCCCTCTGTTTTAATATCACGATTCCTCTTCACTCTCTACACAGAGAATAAACCAACTGTCACAAAGCACAGAAGTTTAAGTTATAAATACACATTTCCTTTTTCCTTAGCATAATACAGTCACAGGCTGAAAGGATTCTTAGCAGTTGCAAGCCCAGCATTTAACGTACAAAGATGTCACAATTGCGTCACACTTGGAGCACGAGATATTTCAGGAGTTATCCCAGGGACTGCCCAGAAGGAACATTCGCAATAGGATTATCTCCATCTCTTTCTGAAGGAGACGCAGGATGAGAGGAGATTTCCCTAAGTATGTCTTTAATGCCCAGATTTGCAAAATATCAGGGTTGCACAGTGTCGCCTCAAATAATCCAGAGGTTGCCCGGCATCTTTTAAATGCTTTGCCCTTCCCGTGACTGTCTGCCAAGAGACCGGGGCGTCTGCCAGCTGCCCTGTGGAGTGCCACAGCATGCAGAAATCCAGCGAGCTGAAACACTGCCCAGCGATATCACCTCCAGCATGAAGCAGTTTCCTTAGCAAATTGCTAAGGATGTGCCCATGTTGAGGATCACATCATTCAGCTTGATTTTACTGCAGGTGGATGTAAAGTCACCTGGGCTTATACAGGGATCATAAAGCTGGAACAGGGTGGGTGTATAAATGTAGTTAAATCTAGAAATGCAGTTGGAGCAACCCAGCAGGACTAGGGGAAAAAACTTTCACAACGAAAAAAAGGACCTACAGCCCCCAGGAAGTCCTTGCTAATGAATGTATCACAGAAACCAGGGCTGAAGAAAGGCTTGGGTGGTGAGAGCTTGTCGGGTTTTCATCCCCCTCTATCAGTCAGACTAATAAAAGACATCATCTCTCCCCATAAGCCTAGCAGGGCCAAAGAGATACTGGAAAGGGCACGTCTTCGAGTGAGAGGCTGATATCCACAATGCTTACAGCTGTGGGTGTGCATTTCAAAACAAATTACAGATAGAGGATTTCTCTCTCCATATTTCCAAGTCCTACGTGTGAAATTTTCAGTGCTGCTGTACACGGCTTGAGACTTAGTGCTCCCAACACTGCCAAACAGCCCCTGCTCCTGCAGGCAGCCATGCATCCCGGCATGCTGAAACTGTGGGCAGCAAAGGGAAAACCAGAGTAAGAGAAGGCACTGCCAGGGCTTGGGGGGTTTCCTACACATCATTGTCCTGGGGTTACAAAACACATGGAGCTGTAACCATGGCCGGCCATGCTGCTTAGCAGCTGGCTCCCCTGCATGGTAGAATTGCTTTGGACACGGGAAGATCTAACTTCCTGCTTGTGAGAGTCCATTGTTTTGTTTTGTTTTGCCTTTTTTGCTAATAAAGTGCTTCCAGAAACCAAATGTGAATTTCCAGCCTCGGACTCATTCCTAGGGAGCCGGGCAGTGGGAGGGAGCGTACACATACTGGGATGATAAAACTCTTCGTTCCCTTTAAAATCAGAAACATCTGCTGCAGCCTGGACTGACTCACCGGCCAGGTTCGGAGCGGGTTAGCCAGGGTGGCTCTCATCAATGGACTCACTGTAGCAGCTTTTTAAGGAAAGGAAGGGGAAAATTGATCAGTCAACAAGAGGCAAAAGGGAACAAACTCTGGTTAAGATAACCCCTTCTTTTCACAAAGTCACGCGGGCAGTTTTGCTCCCTTTAAACAACCCCATTCTGCAGGTGCCCTGCTTTGACTGCCCGCTCAGGCTTGGTTCAGGTTGCTTATGACCACCACTGACTCCTGGGGTGACCCCTTCTCCCAGGGGTCCGATGGGGAGGGATTGTATTAACTGAGATTTTCCATCAGCTGCTCTCCCCAGAGCTGGGAGGAGGACATCGAGGTCCAACAACTGGGTGGGCTCAGCAAACCTCCTTCTTACACACTAAAAGACAGTCAAAGGAAATAAGCAATTTGTTTATGAGCCAAGATTTCTGCTTAAGAGTTGTATCAACACTTCCATGAATTCAGATTTTGAGCAACTCTTTGTTACTCAGCCTGAGACTATCAAAATATCAACACCCTGATGACCTGCTGGTGTCAAAAGTGAATGTCTCAAAGTCCTTGGACTCCATGTGAAGACAGGCTTACGGTTCCGATCTTTGATCTCCAGTATAAAATAGGACCAATAAAATATTATAGGGATTTATGGCTGACCTCTCACTTGAGCTGCTTCACACCTAAAATAACATTATAAGATGTGCCAAAAAAGAGGACGCTGTTTAGGTTTTCTTGCTTCTTAAAACCTGATACACTCTATTTAAAAAACTTTTGACTTTTATTAAATAGACTGCTAGCAATTACACAATACTTCCCCTTCTGGGTACATGGTTCAGGAAAATTAAATATGTGGCTTTATTTAACTTCTTTGGGAGGATTAGCATGGTGCTAACCTCTAGCAGAATCACAGCTGTCTTGGGAATCAGTTCCATCAAAAGCAAGCATATTTTCTACAAGAGTCATGCTACCATCTTGTTTCAGAGAGCCTGGCTGCCTTCCTTTGCCCATCCCCTCTCTCCTTTTCATCTCTTATAATTAAAATATTGACCATTTCATCATCTAACCTAGTTTGCACTCTTAAAATATATTTTCTGCAGGGCAGAATTGTGTGTAAAACACTAATCCTGACAGCTGGGCAAAGGTAGTTGAAGAGCAATTGAAGATTATGGGCAACAGGTAACTTATTTTGTGATCACACATGACTGACTGGTAGTGCTGGGGGGAAAAAGCGCTTTGAAAGAAAATTCAATTAGCTTTTGAATTCAAGTAGATTTCATGAAACATGTCTCCTTTCTATATAAAAATCTTCCTTCTCCCTTTAAAAAAAAATCACATGCCTTCAAACCACAGTATTTTCACTTGGAAATCCTGCCACAACATCTTCCTGGACTACAGCTTTGCTGCCCTGCAGTGACATCCCCCCTCAGCCAGCCCACATCTCCCATAGTGAGCTACAGCCACAGTCATCCATCAGAGGTGGAAGCAGAGCACCACAGAAGCCAAGGGTTTATCACTGGAGAGACCGTAGGATTGGGAAGACTCTGGTACCAGAATTGCTGTTTCCATGAGGTATGCGTTGCTTCCCACTCCTGTAGAAGAGCAAGTCACTGGTAACTTGGTCCTGCACTACGGCACCTGTGTGTTGTTGTCCTCGCTACCACCAACTCAGCTTGGGCACTTCTGCATTGCTGTCATGGCTATTCCACACAACCCATACCCACAGAGATGTAAAATCCATGACACTCACTGAGGCCCCCTGAAGCTGTGCTGTGCTTCTGAAGCTATTTCCACCCAAGGAAAGTTACAGAACAACTACTAAAGGTTAGCAGCTTGATATCAAACCACTAATTTGATTTCAGTTGTGTAAAATAAATCATTTTATCATCTGGAAAGTGTGGAGAGGACACAATAAGCTATTAGAACAAATATCACTACAAGACCCTCCCTGGACATCAACCCTAGGAACATCAATGAAGGGAGGGGAAGAATCACTCCTAATCCTAAGTAGCAAGTAGGATATGTTTATTTATTATATAAAAGATCCCCTGTCATCCTGGAAAAGGCTGAGGAGACAAGGACTTCAGCCTGACTGAATGGGAGTGTGTGGAGAGACAGATTAATCTGCTCCTGTGAGGCTGCCTCAACACTCCTCTTCATGCAGCTGATGCTTCAGGCCGATTTCAGGATGTTAACAGCCAAGCTTCCTGGCTTCCCTGCGTGCACAGTGCCGGCAGTATCTGATGAGCTAGGAAATGTTTCTCCACATTCAACTGAAAATGAGACAGGCACAGGCAAAACCTGGATGTTTCCTTTCCAATATTGTTAAACTTGAGACTATTGATTTTTGAAGTTTAGAAGTCAACTTTAAACTTGACTTGAACATTTTGTTCTGTTACTCTAAAATCTGTACAATTTCAACTGAACATATTTTTCCAGTATTTAGGATACCCAGATAAAAGAAAAGTCATTAAATACTGTTGTACCTCGAAATATAAGATTGCACAGGGTGTGTTACACCCTACTCCGCTATGCCTCCATTCTGGGAGGGATTAGTTACTACTACTGCACTGGAGACAAAAAAAAAACCTCTCCACCACCACCACATCTGCGAATTTCAAGTCTGCAACAGCAAAACATGATGAGCCAGCTTGGGTCTGTCAGGCTTATCTCAGGCTCAGCATGGTGCAAATGTGGCTGTGCAGCTCCGGACCCTGAACTAGCTCCAGATCAGCAGAGTCAAGTTCACACAGAGCTGCTCCTGAGCTGCCAAGCCCTGGCACACCCAGGCCTCTGCCCACAGACACAGGGTCATGAACTGCTGCTTCACCCCGTGCTCTCTCCATAAGCTCTGAGGTAGTCAGCAGCTATGTTAGCTCTTGTGTTTGCATCAGTTTACTCATTTTTATAGGTTTGCTGCAATAATAGCTAGATTTTGATTGCTGGCATCTGAAAATGAACCTTTAAAGTGAATTTATGGTAAATGGAAGACACAGCTGTCAGACGGAAAAAGAAAAATTTGCCCTTACCTTTTGCACTAGATAGACACTAGTTGCTCTTTCGCTCGCTACTTTATCCAGTGCTGTTTCCTCCAGTACAAAGTAGCTTACATCTGCGATGTGAACACCCACTTCAAAGTTCCCTGAAATTGCACAAGGAAGTGAGTAGGCTGCAGGTAGAAATGAACTGTCGACATATTTAATTCTGACCCTTCTCCACCCTCTCCCAGTGGTACCGTAACCTTTTGGCCTGATGCCTAGACCTCACAAAAATGTTACTTCTGTCCACCTCTTCCATCTGAAATGAAAACTGCGGTCTCTCAGGACACTACCAAATTCACAGTCAGCATGGCTACAACATACAAGTAAATACACATATGAGTGAATCCTCAAGCACAGCAGTGGATATGCAAAAAGCCTTAAAAACCATGCAGATAAGTCTTTCAACTAGGAGCTTGTAATATTGAGCCCAGTCGTCATCCCTTTGCTGTCAGACAACAGTAAGGATGAAATACAGGACCCCACCTTACAAGCACACAAGCAATGCAGGACACCATTCCCAGCTATGGAGCAGCAAGTCACACACACTTTTGGGTTCTCAGAGCTGCTCTTGTTTCCACTTCACCCTGGTTGAGCCCAAATTGCTGCTTGGGACCTGGGAAGTCTTCAATGACTTCGTATCAGGCTATGCAGAAGCACAGCTTTCCGCAAGCAGAATATTCCCACTGTTATCCTGTCTTCTCTTCAGATTAGGCTTTTTATCTTTTGAGTCCAGCCTCAAAGTATCTTAATTCAAAAGTTAAGCTAGAGGGGAGTACTGAGGTTTATCATGAGGTTTTGTCAGTAATTTGGATTTGGAAGTAGCAATCACCCTCAGCTTTGGAAGTAATTAGTACCTTGGTCCAAAAAATTCTGGTTTGTTAGAACCAGAATTGGTTCTTGGTCAAAGAAGCCTATTGATCTTTCTTTTCTCTGGAAAGACTGGACTAAATTCGAGGTGCTTATTTGCAGAATAGTTCTAAGTGCAGTGGGTTCCTAATTATAACATTTGGTTCTTTAGAGGAATTCACTAACTTGGTATGTATAAATATTTTTTCTTTCCCTATTTTTTTTTAAAAGACAACATAATAAGATACCACACTGGTGACAATCCTGTTTGTTTATACGCCTTGCAAAGAATATTATCAAAGCCTTTCTCTGAGTGTCACATTTTTGAAAGATAAATTGTTAATAGCTGCTGTCATTACGTAGCACATCTGCCCGTGTGCCCTTCTGATGGGTACCGGTGCTGGATTTCAGCAGAGAGAGAATGGAAATGTATACAGGTGAAGAGGAAGTGTCAGAAGGTTCAAGCTCCTATTAGAAGCGCCACCCAGCCCACCGTGCCCTCCAGCTGGGAGTTCAGATAAGGGAGCACCAACCCACCCTGTGTGACTGTTTGAATTCATAACTATTTTAACTTAACTTTATTAAGACGTGTTTGTGCAGCACTCCGAGTACGTAAAGTATGAACTTGCTTTTTGTGCTGCCTTTGTACACTCAACAGAGCACAGATGTAAAAGCAGCAGAAATGCACATGGAAGACAGGAGTGCTGGGGTTTAGATTTGTCCACGTAACCTACAGTCACTGAAAGGTCCTGCAGAGAGTAAATATGATGGCAGCAGGGGGAGAGGGCAATAATCCCATTGCACACCAAGGCACAAATTCCACCACTCGTTAGAAAGCTGGAAGAAAAGACTGCAGATTAAATGGTTCACCTCAGAAAGCTGCCTACAGCTGTGTTGTGATATTATCACATGCCTTGAAAGCTGCTCTACATGGATTAAGGCATCCAAGCCTGAAACTACTTAGACAGTAAGTCTTAGACCAACAGTTCAACCAACAGGTTTAATATTACACACACTCAAAGCCAACAGACTCAGAAGGTAAAAAAATATTGAATACTTTGAAGTCAATATTGTAATGTATTGGCCCTGCAGGCAAATATTGATGAAAGGAAAAGGAGAGGGGGTCATTACATCATGTTTTTAATAGTACTTTAATTCAATATGTGCACTGTTACATACATGAACCTTTTGTCCTTGGTAGAAAATCGACAAACCAAGAAAGATCTCATTGCATGAGATAATAAAACATGGAGTTAGCCAACGAAAATACATTGAATGGAGTTAAATTTCATTCAGGTTTCCCACCAGAGCTTCTAAAAGCCAGGGTCAGCATGAGCCCCCTGCTTTTGAACTTTTAATGGAAATTCTCTCTAAATATTTTCTTACATACATTGACATAATGCAAACTGGCAGGTCTTGGGTTTGTCTTGCTCAAGTATGAATCACCCTATCTCCCTCACCCCCAAAAAATTCAGACCAAGAGAACTTGAAGATACGGCATAGCGATCAACCAATCAGGTTTCTCTTAAATCACTGCTTTTGAATGTATTAGACAAAATACCAGCCTAAGCCTGCACAGAAATACCTGCCTACTGCTCTCTCCTGGTTTATTTGCTAATTAAAATGGAAGAGCTTTGTGGACAGAGAAATACTATTCACTAGGATTCTCTTCCAGGTCCACAAACAGTTTTTCTAGTCTCATTAATTTTTATGACAAAGTCACAAAAGGAACATTTCACATTGTAAGTCTTGTGTTATTTCCCAAGGAAAAAAGAAAATGTAGCCTGAGCGAAAGGAAAAGAGAGTTAAACCACCACTCATTTATTGAAAAAGTCTTGTCAGAGAGCAGAGAAAAGGGGGAAAGGGTGGACGCCACATGGACCACTCACCACAGGCTGCTACATGTGGTCTGCTCTGCCTTTATTTTGATGAAGAAATCTACTTTTCCAGCAAACAGATGCTTCAAGTCTTGGCATGTAGCTCACCATCATGATAGACTTTATACCCTAAATTTCTTACAGAAATGAGCACTGTACAAACCAGACTTGCTTCACCCCAAGTTTAAAATTCTCCTACAGTGGCACTAAAGCTGCTCAATAGCCCCTAAAGCTAGGTATACGCTACTAGCTTAAGGATTTTTTTTAAAAAGGAATTCAAATAAGAATGTACAGGAGATTAAGCCAGACACTTCATATGCTGATATTAAAGCAAGAGCTGAAGGAAACATCTTTTGCAATGAAAAATGCTGAAGGCACTTGGACAGCTTCTTTCACTTAGGATCTCTGGGATTTTCCATTTAAAATAATTTCATCTGAAAGTGGGTGCAAAATTGTCATCCCATTTGAACTCTACCACTACAAAGATGCTACATGGGAGATGTTTAGCAACAGGGAATGCAGTTTAGAATCAAGCAATACATTTTATTAACCAGCTGCACCCTATTAGCCCCTCTCTACAAATACAGACATGTGGCAACAGAGATGGATGGGAGACAGGAGTATTATTTGAAATTACACTATGGCATTGCAAAACCCAATAATGAGGCCCTTTGCAAAGAGAAGCTCTCCTCCTGAGGTATGCAAGTAGAAATAGGGAAAGGGCTGGGCACTCAGCCACCAAAGCTCCTCTTGGGCCAACGCTCTGTACAAGAGGGACAGGATTTGTTGCCACCTCACTGCAAACAAGACAGTTCTGATGCCCTTGCCCCACTGCACACAGAGAAGACAATTTCCCTTTTTGTTTACCATCACATAGGCTGCTAGAATGGCAAAATATAATGGGCCTGTATTGCCCCAAGTTCTAGAAGCCTGGATCCCCACACAAAGTTTACCAAGTGATAGAGCCACGAGTGGCAGGTCTTCCTCACCACGATGCTGCATTAGGCACACAGCAGCTCTGGAGAAGATTTGGCTCCTTGATCTGGGAATCTGGTGTGTTTGAACTCACTCCAAAACCTTGTGTGTGTAACACTGATACAATGCTAAAATCAAAGGAAAATTGGTGGCACGTCACAGAATAACAAAAAACAAGCTGTTCTTTTTTTTTCACTTTTGCACTGATGATCTCATTCTCTACGACAAAACAGTTCAAAGAACTTTTTTCCCTTCTTTATTGAGGAAAATTATAAACAAAAAAGGATTAGCAAGAAAGAGCTGGAAGAGAAGGAAAAGACCCTTTCAGTCTGTAAACGCTCCATAAAAACTGCCAACTCAGCAGGTCACATCAAGTGTTTGCCCCAGGAATTACAAAGTTGAGTTGAATGTATTTGAACAGTATGCAAGGGAACACACTGACAGCAAATCAGTTTTTTCTGCCTTAGCAACTCTAGTCACTCCTAGCAGAAATGCAGAGAGGAAGACCAAGCAATTTCACTTCATACCTTAGCATATGCTAATTTTAGGGCTACACAACTTAAAAATGCAGCTCTTCAAGGATAAAACAGCAGAAGGTAATTCTCTAGCATGCAGACATATTCCCCTTTGTTTTCATCTCGCCTTCAAGCATCATCATTCTCAGGAGAGAAGACAAACACTAGTAGAGTGCTGAGTCAACTTAAAACTTAATACCAAGTTTTTTGTATTAACCACTATTTCTTACACTGTCTTCACCCCCCAGTCAGGGAGACACAGAAGAGTTCAAAGCAGATTGCAAAGTGTTTGCTCTAGCCAGAAAACAGCCAACTACCTACCTGCTGCCAGCAATTAAAGGTAGCTGACTGTTCCCCGGCTAGGCCAAACTCTTGCGGCAAACAGTTACAGCTCTTTCCCATTCCTCTGCCCTGGGGGTACCATGCTGCTCCTCTTATCTGCAAAACAGTATTTAACACTTTGCAAAAGTATGAAAAACTTGCATAAAGAGAGACAAATGAGTCCTTTAACCTACATGTACATTTTGTTGCTATTAGCAGTGCTACAGTAGAGCATCGGTCTTCTCCGAGGCTCAAGATCTCACATGGGACCATGGGCAAACAGGCGAGGATAGCCTCTACAGGGATCTCAGTTACAGAAAAGACAGACAGAAGGGTTTCAGACAGTAACAGGGATGGACACAAAACAAATACAAGTTGCATGGAGGCAGAAAATGGCACTGAGACTTGGGGAAGCTGTTAGAAGTAGCTAGGGACCATCACAGATCTTTAACATAGGTCCTTTAGATGAAGGACCTGATCCAAGCCCAAACATTTCTGTTTCTCTTCAGCATGTGCATGTACATCCATTGCCCAACTGCCCCTCTTGGGACAGAGAGAGAGCAAAAAGAGAATGACAGTATGAATGGGAGAAAAGCCAGTGAGAAAGAAGAAGGAAAAAAAAGATGGAGAAGGAAAAGAGTTTAATAAAAAAATAAAAGTGGAACCATGGAAAGAGAGAGTTATTTGTCTGCTCTGGAGCCTGAAGACAAAGGTGGGTGGCTTTAATTCTCAGCTGAGGTTACTTTTCCACTGCAGGAAGCCAAACTATTGTTCAGAAAATCAGTCAGTGTGTTTTATTTTACTTATGCTAAAATAACAAGGAAAGTGCTTACATTTTACTTGTGTGCCCTAAGGCCATTTTGGTTTTTGAAAACGCAGGCAACTGAGCATAAATCCATTAACTTGTTTACCAGGAAACCAAATTTTTTAAATTATCACATGATTGTCCTTTAGCCAACTGAAATGCAACTAATTACACTTTTTTCAAGCAAGTAATAGCTTTTTCCTTCTCTAAGGTCTCTTCCTTGACATAACCTCGCAAAAAGACTCTGGCAAAAGGAGTCGCAATCCTGAATCTCAAGAGAGCAGGACAAGTCCCCAGGGCACAGAGCAGCAACTTTTCCAACCAAGCATAAATATGACTTTAGCAAATATTGCAACAACTTCAAAAGTGGAAACACTGTCTGCCCAAACAAACAGTAAGCACCCCTAAATGGTAATGATCCATAAAATACTACATATTGCCTATGCGTTGACTCTAGGAGATGTCCCCATCCAAGACCCTCTGCCACTGGTTCACCTGAGAAACATCCCACAGAAACAGGTCCCTTCACCCACCAGCCACAAAGAGACTTTGAGACCATCAGGAAACTTTGGCCAAGGTGTCAAGATATTTGAACTCTTCTTTGAACTATGCTTAGTCACTTTTTTCTGGGTTTGCAGCACCTGAAGAGGCAGCCAAGGTCAGGTCCCCAACTCTTCTCATGGAGTGAATGCAGAGGAAGTGGTGGCACAAGTAGCACGTCAGCGTGGCCACTCCAAGCACCTGCATCAGACTGCAAACAGCAAAGGGACTGGGTGGGGCTGGGTTTTTCCTTGCTTCCTTTCAACCTGTCCTGGTTTTGGCTGCGATAGAGTTTATTTTCTTCCTAGTAGCTGGTATAGTGCTCTGTTTTGGATTTAGGGTGAGAATAATGTTGGTAACACACTGATGTTTTAGTTGTTGCTGAGCAGTGCTTACACTAAGTCAAGGACTTTTCAGTCTCTCATACTGCCCTGCCAGCAAGGAAGCTGGAGGTGCATAAGAAGCTGGGAGGAGACACAGCCAGGACAGGTGACCCAAACTGGCCAAAGGGCTATTCCATATCATATGACGTCACACTGAACAAAAAAATGGGAGGAGTTGGCCAGGGGGGCGCAGCCACTGCTTGGGAACTGGCTGGGCATTGGTCAGCGGGTGGTGAGCAACTGCATTGTGCATCACTTATTTTGTATATACTTTTATAATTATTTTCCCTTCCTTTTCTGNAACATCTTCAAAGGTTAATTCTTCCCACACTGAAAGTCTTGGCACTTGCTGAATTTCTGGAAGTACCTGAGCAACCACTGATAGGGATGGTGATGTTGCAAAGTGATGCTTTCAGTGATCCCAAGAGAACCATGAAATAGCCAGAGCGTTTCATAAAAATAAAGCTTAACAGGTTTTTTTTTGTTATTTTCTTCTTTTCTTCTTTAAGTTAAAAGATCAGTGTGGGACATCAGTGAGTCTAAAATCCAGAACAACTCCTACCTGCTTTGTAGTGACTTTAAAAGCACTGTTTTACTCAGATCTCAACTAGCCTGACATTGGCCATTTTGTCTCTGACATCAGCTGGAGGTTATGGAGACAACTATGATTAGACCAACCAATTTGGGATTGGCTCCAGATAAGGTAGAAAACAAAACTCATGTGTTCATTAAGTGCAATGAGGGACAAGTGAAGATGAAAAGCAGAAAAACATACTAGGAAATGAACCCTTCCTAAGCAGAATACTTTCCAGAGTTTTCCATGAGACAATAGCAATTCTTTAAATAGTTTCAGAATTATGAGGAGACTTTATGTGATAGATAATCACAAAATTAAATGCTGGGAGCAGGTCTTCCATGTGAATTGCATACAGCTTTTATCTGTACCAGCTAATAAATTCAGCAATGTCCCAAAACCACTTAACAGAATTTAAAAGCTACCTTTTATACCTAAAAACAAAGCCAGGACATCTCTATAACACAGCACTTCACATGTCGTGCATTACACAGCCCTGAGTTTTATACACAAACCAGCACAAGCCAAATTAGTTAAGCACTGTTTCAAATACTTTGGCTAAGGTTAGCATTTAAAGCCCCTGCAAGGAAGGTGGCTCCCCCACGCTACCCAGCTCTGAAGAGTACCCTCAGAGATGGCTCTTAGTGACCTCAAGGCCTTCCCAGGCTCTCAGGAGAACGGGAGGGTCGATCCTCCCACAGGAACACAGCGTAGGTCTTTGTGGTGATGATGATATTCTCTGAACTTCCAGCACCCATAAGCTGGAAAGATCTGAGCTGGTGATCAATCAGAATTCAGGCCTCCAGACCTTACAGAACGTATCAGAATACCGAGGGCAGAGAAACATAACACGAGTGTCTTATCCTGTGGGACACCAGCAAACCCATGTCAGTTCTTCATCACTTTGTGACAGGAGATGCTGCCATCCAGCATCCACCTACTGCCTACACTGTACCTTCAATATCTCCCAAGGAGAATAAAAGAGCTCTTCTGTGCAAGTACTACCACTGCACCATTAAGCTGGATACTTACACAAGCAAGGAATTCTCCTGAGGGAAAAAACACTAAATACTCAGAAAGACAGAATTTACACAGCATGTACCAGATAAAACATTTAATTGCAGACTGAAGGACACAGGGAATGATATCCAACAGAATAGGCACACAGCATAAAGATTTATTCACACTGCTGAGCAAGATACAAGCAGAAAAATACAGATGAAAGTAGGGCACAAGTATTTTAACAGTGAAAGTCAGGTCAGAGCACAGGACAGCTGGGGACAGACAGTATAATGACAGAAAAGGAAGAGAATCTGCCATTTCTTTGATAGATCAAATGTGTCTGGCATTGGCAGACTGAGACCAGACACAACGGTTCCTTATGCAGCAATGCCTACGTTCCACCTTCTGCCCATGCAGGTTTTTTCCCCATTCCTATGCTGGTACCTGTTAACACTGCCAAGGGTCATGGGTAAGCTCGTTTCCTCTGTGCCTGCACAAGTGCCTAGCAGACTTTGTGAGGTGCCAAAATAGCATGTGCCACTTAGAGGTTTTATAAATTGTACTGATTTCTTTGCAAGATTCAAGTGTAATGAGCAAAATGAGGAGTTGTTTACAAACCTCAGATACAACAGATTTACCCACTGAATGCCAGTACTTGCTATATGGTCATCTCTGGGAGAACCTCTAGATGACTATTTATGACTTAAACCCAACATGAATCTTTGCTACTCAGAGACTATCCCCAGCACTTGGCAGATAGATCTTCAACCTTTCACCAAAACAAGCTGTCAAGCAGGACATGGAGACAGCTCAGGTTCCCAGCTCAGAAAACACTCCTTGCTGGTAGGGAGAAGTTACCAAGGCAGCCTCCTAGCAGTCCCTTAACGGCAAAGCTTCCAGCCAACATGATGAAGGTAAAAGGACAATTTCTGGTATTCATGTCATGAATTGTTTTTATCAGTATTCCAAGACCCATTCAAGAGGCTAATTCTACCACAAAATCAGTACTCTTTGAATTTAAAGAGATGGGAAGTGGCACCCTGCAGCTTTCAAGATGAATTACAATCATTTTGGGTGTAGGATGTCATCCTGTTCCTGAAGTGAAGATTTAGAGTGGGGAGGGACCAGCCTCTCTCTACTGCTAGGTCAGTCCCTTTTGCGGTATCTCTACTGAACACAGTAAGCCAAGGCTGAGTGAGCATTCTCAGGCATTCAAAGAGACCTTGGGATTTAGTGCTAGGCCAAACACATACAAGGTACTTCCACTGAACAGCCTTGACATTTCAACTTCTCTGAGAACAGAAGAGAGCCACTGAGATTTCACTTTCAGCCATCCAACTTTTTCTGTTTATTTTTTGAACGATTTCCAAAATATTTCCATCTGCACCTGGTTTTACTCAGTCTGTGTAACTAGCGTAATAGTCAACAATCAAGAAATACTGTAGTGAATTGCACTGTAAGATGTTGTTCCTGTTCATCTGGGTTCTGAAACCCCTGCATTGCAATGAATTAAAAGTTAAAATAATAGCCTGGTGATTCTGAGGGATCCTGCCATTTAAAAAAATTGATAATAAAGAATATATACAGCAGTAACTTTGCTGCCTGCATGCAGCAGAACATATGACTGAAGTTAACCATGTGGGAATTTATTCCTAGCTATTTGTACCCTTTTAAAGTTTATCTTCCTCACATATCTTCTGATTCTTATCTGCTAAAGTTACTGAAAAATCCTGTTTTCTCTAGCTCTATCTGGTCATCACCTATTATTTGTGGTTCTTCTCTAAAGACCCTCCTGGTCCCTGAGGTCCTTTTTCATGAACAGAAATCCTAGACAAATCTTTTTGTACAGGAATTTCTGCATCCTCTCCCCATTACCCAGCTCCTTAAAGGCATTTGGGTTTTTTCTTCAGTATACAATCAGACACTATTTTTTTAAATCTGTATCCACAAATATTAGTGAGATCCACCGGGACACACAATCCCGCACTTCTAAATCTTTGGGGAATTGTCCCAGGTCCTGAATTTATGAACTGAAACAATCCAGAAGGCGACTTCACCCAGAGCATCTCTCCTCCCTGCAGGAAAATAAACTCACTTTTATGAGTAATTCTACTGGTATTTGAACGGCTGTTTCCATGTTCTGCAGCCATGGTCTTCCTTAGATTAGTCCTTCACAGACAACCTACCTTTTATTTTTTTTTAATCCTGT
>VZTL01038610.1:33066-86079 GCA_013400535.1 Scopus umbretta
TTTTTGTATAAAAAAAAAAAAAAAAAAAAAAAAAAAAAAAAAAAAAAAGCTTTTGGGATAAGGACAGAATTTTTATAGAATATCTATACTTGATAAAAAAATCCAGTGTAATAAAAATTAATTACCAATAATGAATCCTGCCCATTTTTGCTTAACCAAGCTTTTAACCAATCTTCTCATAAGTAGCTTTCAAATATATGCAAAAAATGTTTTAACAAATTATGTTCCAGCAATCAATGCCCCCACCAAATCCAAACTTTCTTAATCTCCAGTTTGGAGCAAGCTGCCCTTTTTCCACTCAAGCTGAGGGGAGCCCTACATTGTTAAGTTGTCTCACTGATTTCAAGCGAGATGTTTGGTGGAGGAAAGGTGATGCAATCCAGCCCTCTGATTCCATTCAGCCGTGTACCTGGAAATTGGAAGTGATGTGTGTTTCCACACACAACCCCATGTTACTTAGGAAGAGGCAAAATATACTGTACATGCAGCAGTTCCCCAGCATTACATGGGATTACATTATGGGACACAGCAGGGATCTGGATTTGGCACAGACCTGGGTGTATTTTGCATATTTCAAAGAATCTGCAACCACAAGCCCTCAACAGAAAGAAAGGCTATGTACCTGTTTCTAATCACTGCAATATGTCTTTTTCACTTTCCTAGTGACACTACAAAAACCCACCAGACTAATCAGCAGGTAACAGGAGCGCCGAGCTAATCATGTCTAATACCAAAGGAAAAACTGACCAAATGTTATGCACAATCTCACTCCTTGTAGGTCTTCTTTATTTTTCCCATATTTGACTCCTGCTATAAATTTAAGCAAATTTCAGTTTATGGTCATTTTACACTTGACTCATATATCAATGTGGGGTTTCTGTCATGTACTCTCTAAGCTGAGTCTGGTGTCTGTTCATCTTAAACATCTTGCAAGGAAGGAAGCATAGTAATTTCATAATGCAGCTTTTGATTCAACACTAGTCCATTCTTCAGTGTTTATCTTAAGCAAGTCAGCCCAGCATGACTCCAGTTGCAAACTCTTCCTACACTCTGTGCTGCAGGAATCAAACAGATTAGCTGAAAGGTCTTGTACCATGTGCTGCTAGAGCAAATTTCACCCTACAGTCCTTAAGTGGCCAGAAGGACAAAGCTGAATAGAAGAGGGAACATTTATATCTTAAAAAGCAAAATACAAGTGTACCCAACTTTGCAGAATTAAAACAACCCAAATGTTTACAACCTACATCAGGGAAGAACAACGATGGAAGAAGACGAGCAGGTGGTCACCTGGGATGGCAGAGAACATCTCAGGGCTACCAGGGCTCTACAGGTGTTTTTCAGGCAAAAGACACTGGAGCTCACACACTAGGGATGTTTACTAAGATGTCCATGAGGTCTAAGAAAAGCAGCCCCAGTATCCATAGGCCTGAAGTAGTAGGGGAAAGTTTCACCAACATTTGGCAAAACATTGGTTGGTTTTACCAAAATGTGTGAAATAGGCTCCTGGGACAAGAGATGTAAGTCCTTACTCTCTGCAGATCTGCTTCTGAAAACTGCAGCTCACAGCGTCTGCTAAGGAGAAAGGTCATGCTGCACTCTTCCCAGATTTGGGTCACTAGGAGAAGCTCTGCTCTTTGCTTATGCACCATTTTCATGACACTTACAGAAACACAATGCATCTAAGGTTTTTATCCTATTCCCCTTAGGTATATTTGATTTAAATTCACCAATAGTTTAAACAGATTTAAAGGGAAGAGAAAAAACAGGGAGCAGCACACTGCAGAAATTTCATTTGCTTAGGTCATCAGGTAAATACTGGAAAGTTTCAATAAATATATCTATATATGACCCTGCTCCAAAATGCAGACAACCAATGTCACTAAGGACATAAAAACCAGGGCAAACAGCCTGTAGAATATATTTCTGTTCTGCAGTACAACAATTCCTCCTAGAATAAGATTTCAATTACTTAAACTAGAATTACTTTGTGAAAGACTGTAGGGATACAGGAACGAAAGAACAACAGTGAGAACCATGTTAGACATCAATAAGCACACAAAAGGATGTACAGAAGCTCTGTCAGTATGGTGCAAAGTATTGCTTTGAAATTGGCATCAAAAGACCTGCACATATGTAAGACAACCCCTCAGAAATGCACCCCAGTCATTTTGCTGCCCTCTTTGTGTCACAGCTCGACATTTTACTAGATGGAACTGTCTGCCTTTAAGTTTGTCAAATTTCATTTCTGTTCCTGCCAGTAAGTAGCCTTCAAACACAACTGCATCAGTTGTGTACATTACCAGAAATGCAAACACCACTTTCTGACGATTCCCAGAAGAGGTTTGGCAAGTGTGGGAAACTTGCCTGGTGCCACTGGGATGCACAGGTCACCGGCCGTGCTCTTACACAATGAGATCAGAATCAATCTTTAAATGTCTGCACCCTGGGTGAAAACATTCAGACTTGAAAGTGGTACAGTTGTTTGCTGTGAACACTCTGCAACATTCATACAAACCGAGAACGGCTCTGTTGTATGCTCCTGGCTGCAGTAATTTGCCAGAGGACGTGCAGAAAGGATCACAAAATAGTATTGACTGAAATGAACTTGCTTAAAACCTCAAGCTACCCTGAAACAGCTCTACAAAGGCTGTAGAAACTAGGTGCAGTCCAGATCCATCTTTTACTCCAAGATTATGCTGAGTCATCTAAATGGAGTACAGTTCGTTCATACTTCTAAAGCTGTTACATAAATAACCCTATTTTCCTTCTTTATTGGAGCTGATCTCTTTCAAAATATACACTTACAAATGTGAACAGCAAGCTTACCTCCCTACTGCTATCATTAAACAATAACAAGGAGCACAACTGTTAATCAAAAGCAGACTCCAATATAAAATCCTCTCAAAACCAGACTGGCCCACTTAAGACATATATCCCTGAAAAGTTTCCAATTGCTGCAGTATCCTACTGTGAGCTCCATTAAAAATACAGCTATTCCCACAACCATCCCATGCTTCCTTTGCTACTGACACTCTGCTACTGGGTAGTTGTTCATGATAGATTTGTGGATTTCTTCAGAAAAAAATCACTTTCTGTTACTGAGGATGTAGCATGGGCGAGTTCTCCATCCAGTGACTGGAACTGAAAAGGGTTACACTGAGAAGTTTTAAAACTAAGCAAAGGTGCAAAACCAGTCCCTTATCTCTCTGCTTGTTGCCCAAGATCCTTCAAGGCAAAGAAAATGCCTCAGTCTTGAATAAATTAGCAACAAATGCTTGAGGACAAAGACAATTTCATTCTTCAAAATCTTCTGAAATGCACTGATTTAGCTGTCTGATAGAAGTAGTGCAGGCAATGAGTTATTTATTTTTTCTTGTACTTATTTCGGGTGCTATACAGCAACAGACAGACATTTTCTGAATTGGGTTCTGCATTCTCTGTTGATTTTTGGAGATCTCCTGACATCATGAGGATGCCAGATATGTGGTTTGCTCATGTTGGGGTTTTTGGTGTTGTGTGGGGTTTTTTTAAGTGTTTTACATATGGGCAAAAAAGATGGAAAAATTAATATTTTCTTGTAACCACATTTACATTTGGAATAAAAGCCATATTAACTCTTAACACAACTTTCCCTTCATGAGAGATGCAGCATTGCCAGCCCTGGATAAGCTCTTAACCAATAAAACAACTCTTTGTCATAATAATTGTAGCTAGCATAGCAATTTTTAAAGCCAAAAATCCTCAGAGTACCTCCAAAACATATCAAAAGGCTCTATTAAGCACAAGACTGAGGTTCCCATAGGGGCTCACCTTAACACCAAAGGGTTGGAAACAGATGTAGCTTTGCAAGCAAGTGAACACAAAGAAGTGAACCCAAAAGACTCCCAGCACTGGTTTTGGACTTTTCTAAATTTGCAAATTCCTGAAAAATTTTAAGTCAAAGTACAGATATCTTAAAAAATTTCATATATGCTGATGGATTTATACCCCCACTTTTGTCACCCGCATTTCATGGCCCTATAATAGTACCCTACATAGTGCTATAGTAGTCAGTGGACCACAGGCTGAAAATCACTGAGTAAGGCTATCAGCTCACAGTGGGCCAAAAAAGTAATGAATCCACAGAGACTCAGTTTGCATGCAAGAAAATGTCCAGGAACCTGTGATGCAAGATGGATCTGGATGCCTCCTGCCAACTGCAAAAGACAGGTCTGAGGGCTGAAGTCCCCAGTGTGGGAAGCTGAAGATAAGAGTCTGGGCTGGTTAGAGCCAGTTCTGTCCAGGAACCAGCTGATGGTAATGAACTAGCTCTAAATCCTAATTCCCCATCAGGATGCAAAATAAGGACTGCAGCAAAGAGTGCGTATGTCAGGTAAGATAAATACACACATTTCTGCTAGAAACAGACACCATGTGATGCTCATACCCTGGCTGAGGATCTAGCACCTTGTCTCTTGGGCAACTCTTAGAAAGGGGAACAGGATACAGCTTATATTGCCAGCTACATGTGAAACATATATCCCTTATAGGAGGCTCACAAAATAATGTTTTGATCAGGTTCTTCAGATCAGGAAGCATTTGAAAAATTTAACCTTTGGAATTTACCATTTCAATACTGAACCACAGATGGCAGAGGAAAAGGTTCATGAAATGCTTGATCAAATTTCTGCCTCAAACTGCAGCACATTGGGAGGATAATGGACAAGAGTCCATCAGTACCATTCTTAGTTGCTTTTATTACTCATCTTCACTAAAAAGATTCTGCAAGCATCTCCTTGCACGACATCAGGAACCTTAAAAATGGAGATGGACCAGCTACCAGACTGGACATCTCTGCTTCAGAGATATCTCATGCTTTAAACAAACACTGCAGCACACATACAATGCTGAGATTTCCTTCCTCTGCCTGCTTAGGGACCCATGCTGAGCTGGCCAGCCAGCTGCCATGCCTGCTCAAAGGATGTAAAGCGTTTCCTGCAGTCTTTTCATGCTGCTCACTCCCACTCAGCTCCTCAACTCCCTCCCTAACTGATCATAACTTCATCAAAGACCATCAAGGCCTGTTTTCCTGTCTGTACTTCCTTCTGAGCCGCAAGGTCTCCTCAGAATAAACAACACATATTTCAAAATAAAAGAAAGGGTATTTCCATGGCAGTTCTTTCCACACTGATTTAAAACCTGGTGGCTGGGACATTCACCAGCATCAAAACTGGCTTTTCCAGAGGGTGACTTTCCTTGGCCCAAGGCTGAGGCAGTGCTGTGATAGAGGGTGGGCACTATTGTCATGGCGGACCTGAGGCCAAAAGGAGAGGCAGAGGGCACAATGTCCAGGACGGGCACAGATAAGATCACTCTTAAAAAAGGCTCCAGCTCAGAGCACCTTCTCGTTGAGAGGAGCCTGGGGCGGAACAAGACTGTGGAGGATGCACAGCTCCAGCCAAAAGGCAGAGATCTGGCACACAAAGGGCTGCTGCATGCAGGCTCCCACTTAAGGGATCATGGAAAATGAGGTGTGGGGGCAAAGAAAGACCTTCGAGCTGGGACCAACAGGTGTAGTCACTCATCTGCCTCTTGGATATTCTCCTCTGAGGTTCACCTGGAGGAAAAGTGGGGTGTGTATAATGATCCTGAGATGGACTTTCAAAATCACTAAATCCACACTGGATTTCCCATCCTATAAATTTTGGATACAAGCCAAGCAAATCTTTACTTTTACTCTCAGGGACACAGTCGTGCCCTGTCCCCTACTCTTTCCTGGTTTCTTCATGTCTCTTCTAAAACACACTGACAAAGTGTATTTTGGGGAACTGAAAGAGGAGAAAGGTTCCTGTACCTTCCACTTTTGTTTTATTTGAAAAACTGAGCTTTGCAAACTTTCTCTATGCAGAGTGACACCGTAATCCGGTCCATTTTATCTTTCTTTCCCAACTGCTTGGTTTTCCTGGGAAAAGGAAGTGTTGTCTTTGACTGCAGAAGCATCCTCTGTCCACTCGGGTAAGTGCATCCAAGATCACCTTTGAAATAACAGGGTACCCTGGGAGAGAGAACTGTGCCTGCTCCTGAGTTATATACAGGTAAAGACAACCCTTGAAAACATGACTTTGACATGATCCTTTCACATATTCCTTAGCCTTCACAGAAGATCAGAGAAAGGCAGGAAAAACCTTCATCTTGAGGCTCCAGGAGGCCAACACAGGCCTGACAGCCCCTGGGAGAAGGACGAGCCAGAAACAAACAGGCCAAGAGGACTTGGGTGTTTTCTTTCTCCCTGACATGCAGGCAGCTCCCTCTGCCTCGTGCCTGTACAGAGAAGAGCAAAAAGCAACAAAGCAGGGAAGACTGGCAAAACACAGCAGCATGAATGAAGTCCACTCAGAAGGCAACTTTAAAAAAAAAAAATTCACTTTCCCCACCCCCCTCAGTTGGATTGCATGAGAAGGATTTGTTCCAAAGAGGCAGGGCATGGGGTAGCGTGAGAGCCACCCACCTCTGCATCACAAGGGGATTTGTAGCTGCCAGGCTACAGAGTTCCCACAATCAAGTAACAGCCCAGTAACACCCAGCACCCTCTCAGGTAGACCTTACAAGTAGAGGATCCCTTCTGTAATGGTACATCTGCTTCCTTGTAAACTGCAGCAAGAGGCCCCATACAGCATTTTCTGCAGCTGGAGTCAGAGACAAGGCAGGCTTCGGAGTGTGACCACATCCCCGATAAGCAGGTATATCAACAAGTGCCAAGTACGAGCAACAGCCTTGCAATGGCTTTGCAGCCTTTCTGGGAAAGAAGAATTCTTGTTCAAACAGATATTTTCCTTGAACAAATGGCGGATAAGAGAAAACTGCAGATGTATGCACCACAAACCAGCTCAGTGAATGGTTTCCTGCAGCATCTAAAACACACACAAACGCGATCAGTAGAGACTCAGAAGCCACAGTTTCAACACCTCAGATCTGACAGGCTGTGGGATCACAACACTGTCATAAATCTACAGATAATTCAGATGACAAAGTGGAAAGAGGGAGAACAGAGCTCAGCTTAGGATCTCTCAAGACGATGTTTAAATTTTCTGTGAAATAGAACAGCAATTTTTCCTTAATCTTGCCTCAAAACTGCGATTGTACAGTACAATTAGAAATAAGTTTATTGGCCTCAAATTTTCTTTCATCTCTGATTTTTTATCAGTTTTATATTCTGTACCTGGGTCTAAATGACATGACAATTCTTTGGCCACATTGCACAGAATGAAATCAACCCAAATAACAGGGAATGATGTCTTTGATATCATCATATTGTGACGATTAACAAGAGCAAGAAAAACTAAATACACACAAAAAAACAGTTTATCTTCTTTATTAGTGGTGGATGGGCTAATCAAATCATGCAATATTTCTAACTAAGCCTGTTACTGGATCTCATCAAACTAAATGAGCAGAACTTGGAGAGCAAAGTAAGCTTACAAGAGGGAAGTTCCTTAAATCAGAATCATCAAGATTTGGCTTTGGGAGCTTTACTTTCTGTTCTGTTGGCTTACAGCATAGTAAAAGTACAAATAAGGCAGAACAGAAAGCTTAAAAGGCAATGAGAAGAATAACACAACTTATAAGGCACACTCAGCTCATCTGACAATTCCCAGCATCCTGGAAACACCAAAAACCAATTTAGCTAGTGACCTTCAAAAAACTGGATTCCTTTACCCAGGGATTGCGTATTCAAGGTCAAAGTTTCACTAGACTTCAGTCTGCAAGAGTGGCATATTAGCTATTCAGCTGTAACTCCCATAATGACAGGAGACAGCTGAGATCTGCTCAAATCAAATTACAGCTCTGATTATGCAAAACACTATAGTTCTGCATTTCCTGACACCCAGACGACTTCAGAGTGCAGCTTGAAGATATCTGTTCTAATATTTCTGAAAACAGGCAACTAAAACAAGACAAAAACTAGTTTATGACTCTACTCAGATTTGGTAAAGAATACTTCATGACATTATATATATAAATGTGTCAGAGGCTGAATATAAACACTGAGAAGTATTTCGTAAAATATATCTCATACCGTCAGGGAGTTGTTTACAGGACAACGCATCATCAAGATCTTTGGCAGTTGATGGGTCGATGGTGAAAATGCATTCTTTCCTATCCAAGGAAAAAAGAACAACAGAAAAATTTATCTTCCAGTCATGAAGAAGGTATCAAAACACAGAGACCATCAGAGATATCTAGACAACAACAACCATGCTTTCAGAAGACTCTGTCTGTTGAAACATCTTCCAAACTAATCTGAAAGTCTAAATCTAATTAAAAATATATATATTTTTTAGACAAGTGAATCTCCTTGTTTTTTGTTTTTGTTTTTTTTTTAAATCTTTTTCTTTTTCGTTGAACTGCTTGGTCTTAACAGCTTTCTTCTAATTACTGATTTTCCTCCACAAAAATGAAACAATTTAGCCCATCAAGTTCACTCCAAAGAAACAAGCAGGAAAGTCTTGATGCCTTGCAGCTAGAGTAAAAATAGATTGTTCTTAATTGCAAAGCTAAATGGAACACAAATAAATCCCATCCCCATGCATAAAATAAGATATCTGAAACTCCACAAGCACAGCTAGCACGCAGCAGAGGCAGTGAAAGGTCTACAAACCAGGCTGAATGGTAACAAAAATGAGTGAGAGTTTTGGTCTCAGTAAAGACACCCAAGGGGTGCAGTAACTTTATAACATTGCCTATTGTGCACCAAAGTTTCAATAGGAAATACTATGAAGATTATAGAAAGGAAGAGCTCCAAACCAGCTAATTAGATCTAGCAAATCAACTTGGTGCTTAGAAAAAGCTGGACGCCCTTCTGCATATGCTGTAATATGGAGTACCTGGAAAATGCAACCCTGCCCTGGAAGGTTTACATACATATGCCCTGTAGTGGTGGGTAGCAGAGACACTGGGAACATACCAAGATGGACCATAGATACGGTCTAGGGCCATGTAGATGAGACAAAATAGAGCATCTGACTCATGTTTCATAGAGCAGAGCCTGGCACCAGTGAGAGCCAAAACCTGAAGCGCTCAACAAACAAAACTTCCTAAACTCCCTTCATCCTGGGCTGCCCTGCAGCAACTTCTTGCCTGGGCTCCCAGACTACGTGTGGAATGTGGGACTGGAGCTGAAGAGCAGTGAGAACAGTAAAGGAAAGGATTTGCTGGTTTATTTTGCTTTTATCTTAACCTTCAGGATAAGTTTGGCCCCTCCCTAGTTAAAAGATCCCCAAGCACAATGGTATAGGCTGAGGCTGCCAAGGAAGAGATCAGACTGCTGCTTTTCTTCTTGCCACAGAAAAACTCATATCATGATGGCAACTCCCTTCGAGAGATACATAAAGAAAACATATATTATTTTTCTTAGAGCATAACCACCGGTATACTCCTGTGGTAGGAGAGGTGGCAGGGGAAAAATTACAGCAAACTTTTAAAGGAGCAAGTGCCATGTGGAATTAGCAAGTCTTAGTCTTTTTGCATGGGTGCTTGCACAGTGAGAGCAATGTCTCTATCTTCACAGGCCTATCACTTCAGTACTTAAGTGTTCTGGGTGGTATCTGTTGGTGTCAGACAGCTGGCAGCATGTATTTATATAATTCCACCAGGCACACTAAATAGAGATTTTCAAAGACATAAAAATCAGTAAAGCACTTCACTGCCTTCCGAGACCTTGAAAATGTTTTAGAATATGCTAGCTTTCAGACTGGATAGCAAAGCTGCCTTAATCCCCAGATGTACGCTACTTTCTGATCTTTCACATGCATCTAAACAAATTAGAGATTGCAACACTGAAACATATAAAATCTTTTCAACTACACTGGGACTTTGACCTGTTGCTGCCTAGCTATCCAGTGCTGGGAATCAAACCATTTTTAAAGGCTTGCAAACAACCTTACTCCCATAAATACATATTCCTTAAAATTCCACCTAAGGATGGAATTTCAGGATACTTCCACTCCAAGGTACTGTGCAACTTTCTTTAGGGAGCTGTGCGTATGCAGATACACAGACACCTCGACTACAAGCAGTATGGGGGCATGCATGTGTGCCAACCTGCATGTACTGGTAACACCAGATCCCACTAACTCATAGGGTATAAAGGCAACAGCATCCTGGCACTATGACTCTCCCCCCAGCCATATCTAGTAAATCTTCCTTTAAGGTACTTCTTTTAAAAGAGCAAATGGCACTGAATGGACACTAATGGCTTGCTTTATCTGACAAGTGAGCAAGAAAAAGGTTTAAGAGCTTCTTCAAAGAGAATGTGGGTTCCTGCCAGGGGAATAGATAGCTCATCCCAGATGTTTGGGGCCTGCAACCACAAGCATCTGTCACCCATTGCGAATTGTAGCTCCAGGCAGTTCAAAAATTAGCAGATTGGTTTCAACGAAGTGCATATTTGCAGTCTGCCCTGGAAAGAAGTGAGCATAAATATGCGGGTGCCAAATTGTGAACACATTTATACAATGGCAGCAACTAACGGGCTGCTCTGCTGAGATGTATTTGGCCAGTCAAATCTACTGCAGAGGTCAGCCTGGCCCCAGTTCAGAGACCCCAAACCTGCAGGGCTGGCAGGGCAGCCCCCAGACCCCCGGGCAGTGCTTCCTGCACAGCCTGCTGCCCTTGGGGACGCGCTGGCCAGGCTCCGAGTAGCTTCTTAGCATGCAAACTGCAAGCACAGACAGAGCTCGCTGTCTGAGATACTTAAACTCACAGATGCAAAGCTGAAGAGGGGTCCAGACAAATACTGATTTAGCATTTCTCACCAGCATTTCTATGTGCAGCACAGCTGGGATATGTTTTACCACCAGGCTCAGATCCGCTTCTCCTTTAAAACTACTCAAGGGACTTGGACTTGTAGCTTGTCACAGGCGGTTTATTCTGGGCACAGACTACAAGGTGAGGTAAGAAAGTCACTGAGGAAGTAACACAAGGAATGATACTCCCTGGCATAAGGACTCTGCAGAAGTGTTGCAGAGCCGATGGCCAGGTAGTCAATGGGACAAGAGAAGCCGATCCGCAAGTAGAGCTCAAAGTTCATAGCAGTGAGATAATCCTGGCACACAGGAGTATACCTTGCTGAAGTTTTCTAAGCAAATTCCACTCACCAGTAATTGCATTATTAAGTGTGATGAATTATATTTCTGGTTTTCAGTTTTTATTACTGGAGAAGTTTCAGATGGCTACAGGAACCAGGGCTGGCATGTGGGAAAGAAAACAACCCACTGAGTGATGGGACCGCAGCACCAAGCCTGAAGGCAGCACCCCACACACGTGCTCCTCCAGGGCAAGGTCTCCAAAGAAGGCATGTTCTCAGCTATCTCCTCCTGCTTTTCCCCCAGCCCTACCAGTATCACCTTTTATCTCCAGTACGCTGCAGAGAGCCACCTCTTGTCCCAGACAGAATCGGTGCAAGGCAATGAAAAGCAAGAGGAGGAAGGGCTGGGTGTGGGCAGCGCAGTCTGTCCATGCTCTCTACAAGCTGTTCCCTCCCTTGGCACCTATGCCAGCCACTCCTGTACAAACCCTCAGGGACGACCCTGGAGGCAGTTGACAAAAGCCGTCTTCGTGAAGAAATAACATTACTCCCAGCTATGATGCAAGTCCGCTCTGCAAAGAGGAAGGAGCCTTTCAAATTCCTCCTTTCACCATACTGTCTGGCTGCACAATACCCCAAAGGCTGTGGCACAAAGGATCTTGGAGAAATCAGACCACATTTCTGACAGTAACCAATAACAAAACCAAACTGCAGTGGGTTGTGTGGCTAAACCTCAAGGCAACAGTACTTTTTATGCACCTGTTAACAAAGATGTTGCTTAAGCACAAGTAAATATCCCAGCTACATGCATGCGTATTTGCATTGACCACAAGTAAATACAAATTGGCAGCCACCTCCAGCTTCTGGAGGGGTGCCAAGATGACCTTGTGGGTTAAGGAACTTGACCATCTGCCTCTCCCCCTTCTTTAAAAGTCCTGAAGGAGCCATCTCTCATTGTCATTACACCTAATAAAAATCTGTTTTATTCATTTAGAATTGTCAAAACATACTTTGTAAAAGTAATGAGATGTTCCAAGTCCACTTGTTCCAACATACACACAACTTGGTTAAAGGAAACTAGTTTAGGAGATACAGACACACATACACAGTTAAGAGATTTTCTGGAAAGGACTAGAGATAAATGTGTGCCTTTAAGAACTCCTCAAGCCTCCTCACACTGACCAAAACCAAACATTTTGGTATGGAAACTTCCACTTTTTACAGGAGCCTCTTTGTCCAAATCATATGTTTAATGCAGGTTTGCAGAGGTGGACCTGCTGTGACATGGAGTTTCTGTCGATGGAAGAATGAAATCTTTTCTCCCTCCTCCTCGTGGCCAGAGGTTTCATGCACCAAAGCAAGGCAATGCCTACAAGAGTTTTGGAGGATCAGTGGAATGGCTCACACTGAGCATGGTGGACTTGCAAGCAAGAGTCAGGAAAGCACGTGCCACACACAGACTGCCCAGTCCCAGGCAGTGCCCAGGAGCGCTGACCCAGCCACCTCTAGCCCCGAGGCAAGAGCACTGCTAAAGCCAAAGCTCACACGCTGGCTCCAGCTGCCATCCTGCAAATCAACCACCCTGGAAAATAAATTGCAGAATAGAGCACTTAGTTTATTAGACATAATGACAGCATCAACTTATACAGACTGGTATATCAATCCTAAACTAAGGAAAGCTAATTAAGTGCAGTTTCTCTTTGCACAGCTTAAGGAAGACTAATTAAAGCAGACAAGCATATCTGCAGAGTAGTTAGTCTTCTTACCTTTAACAGGACCTAAAATAAATGGCTAGTGCAGTGGTAGAGGTAAGATAAGTAGTCTGTTGGTGAGCTGGAATTACCATCATGGTAATTAAAATGTTCACAGATCACTGGACTGCAACAGTACTTAGTTTTTCTTTGTGCAAATACGTACATCTACACAAAGGTATTTGCAAGAACCAGCAGAGAAAATACTGTACAGTTGGTGCTGCGAGGTTTGGTACAATATTTCAATTTTTGCCAGCGAAACCATTCAGAATTCAACATATCAGAGTTAACCATAAAATATAGACACCTAGGACACAAGGAGATTACAAGTCCCAGTGGCCAGGGCTCCACCTTCACTCAAGTGGAAGGCAACTTGGAGCAAGATGAAGTATTGCACTTGTAAGCCATGGGCTCAGGCTGTATTAAAGGCAAGGTTTCTGGCATGGCCAGTTATTGGGCAAAGTTTGAGTTTCACCAGTGTGATCTTCTGTAAAGACAGCTTGGTGCTGCTAACAGAGAAAAGCGCCAGTTTGTACACAATTGACAAAGCAGCACCCTGCAGCCACGCAGATCCTCCTAACACAACTGGACAGCCTTCCCAGCCAGCAGCATGCAGATGAGTCAACCCACCAGTGGAGACACGGAGCCCAGATTTTGAACATTCTAACAAATGCCAACAACCGTGAAATAACCGTTTAGAGAACTGCATGTACCCACTAGAGCATCAGAAAACCCGCAGTGAAGCACGATGATGTCCTTACCAGCTGAAGTGACCATTCGTGGGAGGCAGAGTCCTAAAGAAGCAAGTACAAGCCAGCTATTCAGGAACCAGGGAAAGCAAAGATGGAGGGAGGGACATCCCAGGCACCACGAGCACGTCAGATGGGAAGCCTAACCGCATGCAAGTTCCTGCATGCTGTGGATCACCAGCCCTCCTGCAGGCATCACCAGCTGAAGTCACTTGGATTGAAGCCCCAACTTTACCATTTGCCTGAAGTTGAATTGCTCAGGGCTGAGGTCGTGGGCAGAATTTAGACTGCCAAGTCTCACAAGAGAGAGAGCTGGGTGCCTCTGCAAGCAAACCAGAGCACCAGAAGCAGCTGAGCAGGGAACCACCAAAGGTCTCCCAACAGGAGACCCAGGCAAAGGGGCTTGGGTAGAATTAAGGTATCTGAACTTAATTACCTTATTTTCCTCTCCATCCTTACTCTCTCCTAATGGCAACTTTCACACTGAGGCAGTCTCCTGCAATGTTTACTGGTCATTCATGAAAACCAACACATCGAAAACAATGACAAAAGAGAACAAAGAACCTGCGGCACCGACTAGCATGGAAAAGATGGCTGAAATCCACTGCCTGCGAATTCCCAGCACATAAACACTGCATGATTGAAAATTCAAGCAGCTCAGTGGCTACCCACACACTGATCATCCTGCCCTGCCCCAGGCTCGGTCCTCAGAGCCTACAGTTCCTCTAGTCATCCAACGGATCCTGAAGGACCAAGCTGAACCTTTTGCAGAAGCATCAGCCTTTTCCAGAGCCCAGACTGCTGCAGCTGGAGGTGAAACAGTAATGACTATCATTTTGTTTATTGAAGTTTAGGCAGTGCAAGCCTTCTTTAAGCTTGAGTATGTCAGTGCTAAGACATTTACAGTACAAGTGACTGCATGTCTAGACACTTGCAATGCATTTACATTCTTCTAGGGACTCCTTAGATTGTCCTGTTCTCTCCACTTTGTGAGTACATACAATAGCCTGGTGGGAGTGAAAGCTCAGCCTCCTGGTTTACCCTTATTAACTCCAGCTCAAAGCTGGCATTTTAAAATTAAGCACAGCGAAGGCACTTTTAGAATCTTTAAGCTCTTCAGGTCATTTCTAAGACCCTGCTGAGCTCCATCTTGCAAAAGTTAAACAGACATCATTTCTCAGAGCTGGAAACAGTTGTTTTAATTTGGGAACAGGCATCCTAGAGCTGTCAACTCACTCCAGTGAACGCTACTAACATTTTTTCACACAACAGTCCAATTGTTATGGCAACGACAAAAATCAATCTCATTCTTCAATCACAAGTAAACCCAGCTTGACCACAGTGTCTGTGCAGGTTTGTTATAAAGTGCCAATAAGCAAGAGACCAACTCCACTGATGTTCATCACTCAAATGGGGATGAAGTACTCTTTCTCAGAGAGAAATTTCAGAGAACAATCAGTGCTTGAACATTTTAGAGACTTCAACATCCCACTTCTAAAGACATCTATTACGTGTAGTGTCTACCACATTTGTCACACTTGATGCTGGCAGATTTTAGTTAAAACCCTAGAGTGGCTCCTTCCAAGACAGATTCTTAAAAGGAATATATTAAAAAAAAATGCATGCAGTAGAAGTACCCTGACAAATCTCTGAAGGCACTCTAAATGCCCTGTAACACACTGACAAAGACAGTTGACACATCACAAAAATCTTTTTGCACGGTGCATAAATTTCAAAATGAAATGAAATTATAAAATAATTGGAAGCAAAATCTGCCCCCTCCAAACACTAATTGTTATAAGCCCCACAAAAATCCAGCATAGCATAAAACCCACTGAATGCCCAACTTTCTACATCAAGCCAGTACTGTTCTTTTTAATTTCTCTGCGTTTATGTTTTAGCTAATGTCCTGTTCTGGTTCAGAAAACAGACCTCGGTCCAAGAGAGCAGCTGACAATGAATCCTGATGTATTACACATCTACAACAATAAACATTTACATTTTCACCAAGGACTGCTCACTGCATTGCTGAACCAGAATCAATTATTCCTTCTATATATTATGGCCTCCAAGTGAGGAGGAAGATGGAGAAAAGAGCGCTGCAGTCTTGTAACATACCTAAATGGCTTGAAAAGCCAACATACATATAAACGAGATCAGTCTCCAAGAGATCAAGTACCAGCAGTATTTCCTACAAGTCATGCTGTACTTGTTCCACAAATATAATGAGGTCTCTGCACCACCACTATCCCACGCAAGAAGGTGGAGTATAATTGAAAATGCACTTGCATTATATAAACTACTTTAATCATAGATGCACAGAGCTAGAAATGGAAGAGACATTAGGTCATCCAACCCCCATAGGTCAGAGCTGGACTACTCATGATAATACATTTGCAAGGACTTTCTCCAGTATAGTATTAAGCATCTTTAGTGATGGAGTTTCCAACACTTTCTTTAGTAGTCTAAGCTACAGTCTATTTTAGGTTGGACAGGAAAGGTCTCCTCTTTGTTTCACCTTACTTGTCCTCATAACACCCCTTTCTATTACCCTACCACCTTAAATGATTCTCATTTTTTTCATTTTGGTCCACATATTTTAACTATCTACTACTATATCTTTCACAAACTTCTAGTTTCGGTGTTGCCAAATGCACATTGAACAGTTAATCCTTCCTTGTAATCAATCCCTCACCTCCCAGAATGTTTTTGTTAAGTCTTTTCCAGACTGCCCCACTTCTAATCCACGCTGCAATACCTCCAATACAACCCTGCCTCATGCACCTGCATGTGTGCCATCTATATCATGATTTATTTTTTTTTTTCTTTTTAGACAGTGAGGGTCTGAATAACCTGGTAACAGGGATCCAACCATGCAAAAACCTTCAGGGCAGATGGACAGGTCGAAGCATGCTTCAGACCATTCCAGCAGAATGGAGTCACAAGGTTGTTCCTTGTAATGACCAGCCTGTCCTAGTGATCAGTAATCAGCCTTGAAATACCACAGTGAGGGTACACTGCCTCACCTGCTGAAGAAGTTCTGGGTTTCTTTTTCTACAGCATCAGAAACAGATACCTGGGTTGACACCAGGACTTGGATCCTTCATCCCCTATCTACCCTCGTGCTATCTGACCTGTAGCAAGAGAAAGGCACCAGCAAAGTACCGTGATATCAAGGATATCAAGGCAGTATTTGGAACAGCTGAACTGGGCCACTAAACATATATGAATATGAGAGGATCGAGCAATTTCTTCTGCTCATGAAAAGCCAACCTTGTGATCCAGTGGAATCCAGTAAGAAATGGACACATTCCCAATTTGATTTAAGATTTTATCCTCATCTCCCTGTTATTCTCTCCATTTCTCTCCATAAAATAGGCAGTCAGGCAGGAACAAGACTGTATGTATAACAACCTAGTTGCAAAAGTTATTACTGTTTTCCACAGCTAAACAGATTCTTAACTAAGCAAGCTTAGTTTTGATGGCCTACAAGTTCAGAAGGCAATAATCCTGTCCAAATACACACCACCGATTCCACTTGAAGCTGCACTTCCAATGACCACACGCACCTTCCTGTAAGGAAAAACACCAGTGAAGTTGCCAGTGTGTCTATGTACACCAGCCACTAGTAACAACAGCATCTGAGAGCAAAGACCATGCATCATTTTGTACAAAACAGTGTCACCACAATTGCTGTAGCTATAGTGTAGTAGAAAATGTCATGAAAACAGAAAGGAGGATCCGAAGAAGCCAACCAGAAGCACGGAGCTGAATCACATCACTCTGACAGCAGCACCATGTTTATTCAGAGTATTACTTACTCAGCTAACATGAGCTCTCCTCACCGATCCAAGAAGAGTACCATTCCCCAGACTGCCTGGACAACAGAGCAGGTACAGCCATCATCACCATCTTGTAGAATCACTCCTGCTAAAGAGGGACTAGATCTGATATCCTTAGACACCACAGAGTAACCCTTTGTATGCCTTGTATCTCCCTATGGAGAACATTAAATTTGTCACAGAAAGCTCTGTGAGGGGGCAGAGATCATAATCTGGCCCTGTTTATGTCTCCACTCCACACCAAGATAAGAGTCAAGTCTGTAGCAATGTTGCTTATACATCTGCTAAACAAGTCATTTCTCAGTTTCCATCAGAAACCAGAGCATTTTTACATACCCTATTATAGCTGAGTAAGTCTTGCTCTACTTAACACTAGCTTTTTGTAGTGGAAAATCTCCAGGAAACAAGCTGTTTAATGATGTTTTATCTGACCTGCACTCATTTCTATCTGAAGTCATCCACCTGCCTTGAAAAGACATCTGTTTCAGAGCCTGACTGCTTTCCTCCAACACCCATTGCACAGCTCAAGGATGCCATTTTTACCATCACCTCTAATTTTATCAGCCAATAATCTCCACGGGCACCTACAAAGAGCATGCTGTCAAACCTTTACTATAAGCACTGCTAATCCTGTTACCAGCTGTAACACTCCTCAGGAAAGAAATAAATAGTGGGCAGAACTGCAGTGCAGGTACTGTCCTGCTGCCAGTGCTCTCCAGTTACAAACAGTGCTACAGAGCTTCCCTCCACAGTGGACACAGAGATGCAGCACAGCACCTCCCCTTTGGTTGACAAGAGAGGAAGAGTGGAGGTTGCTACATTTCTGAATGGGCAGCCAAAATGACAATTTAGTCTTCAATAATTTGAATAGCTTTAGGTCAGTTGCAATTGAAGTCACATGCTGAAATACCAAGGTGCAAATTTTAACTGAAAGTTTCACTGCATTAGAGCTCTTTGCCTGCAAGAGCAAAATTCATTAACCCTGCCCTGCAAGGGAAGCGAGCGAGCATTAATTGTCTCCTGCTAATGCAGTGGATCCTTGCTGTCCCCCAGTCTGATGCCCTCCAGGCCTTTTACCCTCTTGGGAGGAACGGACAGTTATGCTGCCATTCAGAGGCACCTCAGGAAAGAAATGGGCTGATGGGAATCCCATGAAGCTCAAAGGGAAAAGCAGTGTCTTACATATGGGGAGGAATAACCCTGTGCACCAGTACAGGCTGGGGGCCAACCAGCTGGAAAGCAGCTTGGCAGAAAAGGACCTGGGGTCCTAATGGACAAGTTGAACATGAACCAACAACAAGCCATTGTAGCAAAGGCGGCCAACAGCCTCCTGGGCTGCATTAGGAAGAGTGCTGCCAACAGGTCAAGAGATGCAGTCCTTCAATCCTTCCCCTCTGCGTGGCACTGGTGAGACCACAGCTAGAGTGCTGGGTCCAGTTCTGGGCTCCCCAGTACCAGGAAGACATCAACAAACTGGTTTAAGTTTGCTGAAGGGCCTCAATGATAATTAAGGAATTGGAGCATCCAGTCTACAAGGAGAGGCTGAGAGAGCTGGGACTGTTCAGCTTCAAGAAAAGAAGGCTCAGGCAGGCCGATCTTATCAATGTGAAAATATACCTGATGATAGGGAGTAAAGAAGACAGAGCCAGACTCATCTCAGTGGTATCCAGCAACAGGACAAGAAGCAATGGGCACAAAATATAGGAGATTCCATTTAAAGGTAAAAAACGCCCAAGTTTTTACTGTAAGAATGACTGAACCCCAGAACACATTCCTCAGAGGGGTTGTGGAATCTCCACCTTCAGAGATACCCAAACTCCAAATGGACACAGCCCTGAGCAACCTGTTCTAGATGACCCTGCTTTGGGGGTTGGAGTAGATGATCTCCAGAGGTGCCTTCCAGCCTGAGCCATTTGGTGATTCTCAAGAGTTCAGAGCTGCTCAGCTGAAGTCACTCAGTTTCTGCTCCTCAGACCACATCCATCTTGTAGATATTTCAGTTTCTTGCCACAGCACCCTTTCTCTGCTCAGTATTTTTAGCTCATTGTTTTGTATTTTGCCAGCTGAGAAACTGCAGTTTGTAATTTTACCTTCAGCTTCATATTTCTTCTTAAAAGTGAATACAATGTCCTGTTTATAATAATAAAATCACTAGTTGGCAGGATGACATCAAATGGAAAAAGAGAAAGCAACTGGAAAATTTAGAGCAAGCAATTTTGAGTGCCAAGTTTCACATTTGTAATAGTCCAGCGGAGGTCAACAGGCTCACTTATTATTAGGCAAATGGTAAAGAAATAGATATCCTCAAGTTCTTCCATGTTAGACTATATAAACCATCTCTTCTTGAACAGGCTCTAGTGCTTTCCAAAAGAGTGATGTTATACATTTTCCACAGTAACACCAACAATAGGAGCAAGCAAAAGGCAGAACTGCTTTGCAAAGAACGGCCTTTTTTCTCTCTCCAATATTTAGGTTTTTGTTTCCCACTATGATTGGACTTTCCTGGCTTTAGTTTCTTGTCCCAGTTAAGCAGTAAAGGAAACAAAAAGATATGAATGAAATTAGAAACATTTGGAATGAGTCTTAGAAATAGCTTCTGGGTTTCTTAGATTCCTGGCTACACCTCTTCAAATGGCCTTCTCCTCCTGCCCCCGTCTCCTGCACCCACCTCTGAAATCTGCATTTCCTCCTTTGCCCTGACCCCTCTTCTGTTCAAGGGCTGTATTTTGTCCCATACCATTGAAACACTAAGTGCAAAGTAAAGCAAACAAGGACATTAAAATTACCTGTTGAAACACTGGAAAAGACTGGAAAGTGGTTGAAACTTTGCACCCATCAAAATTTGTCTCTATGACACTAATCCTCCAATGTTTCTCTAAAAGCATAAACCAAACACTTCTCAAACTTCTAATGAAAAAATACCAATTCCAGTCAACCTGAATAATGAAATGAAAACTCTGGTCCTATCTGTATTATCACATTTAAAGTTTCTGGAAGGGAAGTTTCCTCAACCATGCTATTCTGATACTTTATGAAACTTCATGCTCTCTATAAAATACAACTGCAGTATGCAATGCCAACACCTAATACTTGCCTAGGTTTTTTTCATTAGAAGTTTGTGGTGCTCTTTACAAACAAGTAGACTGGGAGTGCCAGTGAAATACTTGCCTAATTTTACAAATAGATAAACCCATGCAGGTAAAAAGCGATGTCCATGGCAAAACTGTGCACTAGTGGCAGAGTACAGTTAAATCAGCTAAAAAATTTCAAAGCCATCCACGAGGTTTGGATCTTTTCTACCTTAAGTAATATTAAAATATTATGTAAACCTTTCTTTGTGAGCCATTACTGAAGAAATAAGAAAAAAAAAGATCTCTTGGAAGTAATTCTGCACAGGCTAGGTAGGTGAGATCACAGTTGCTATCCAAACAGACTATGCATGGCAAGAACAGGCTTCCTGTAAAACTGAGAGACTTGCAGGAAGATCAAGGAACATATTTACAAGATGGCATGGACAAAATATCCTTCCCTCCTCTTGCCCAGTCTCAGCAGCTTGGTGAAACACACTGTCTCACTTTCATGTAAAACCACACTCACAAATGCTTCCAGTGCAGAACCTCTACCTCCATGCTCTATATATACACTGACTCACAAACAGACCTGACCACACTCAGGACACTGTTTAACAGAACACGGAAGTTACTTTTTGGGAGGAAAGGGTCATTTCCCATGATGAAAGGAAACAAGGAAAAGTTATCTCAGGAGGAGGAAACACCCAAAAAACCCAAGACTTTGCTCAGGTCTTGGTTCCAGATCCCAAAAGCTTTACGTATGACACTGGAAATGTGGACGTGTGTTACAGAACTGGATCTACAGAGAGGATGGATAGATCTGATGGAGAGGATTTACTAGAGATGGAAGTATTTTAACCCAAACTCTAATATGTGTTTAGTCAGGTGAGCAATGTGTAAACTGAATTAGGATGAGCTATTTAGAAGCGTTAACCATGGCTGTTTCAGGAGAGAAGATGAGTCTTTATTCATCATAATGTATCTTATATTGTACTCTCAGGGTACTGTACAGTAATCTGGGGAGCCTGACAGATCAACATGCACAACGTACAGCAAATATGGCACTCACAGAGGCAGATGCCATTGAACACGGTGTGAGTTCCCCTAGAAAACTCCCGCGTGCACCCAGACCAGATACTCAGGTTCAGGTGTCTTCCTCTGGGTGCCAGCCTGGGCCAGTGTGTACTGGCTATTTGTATGACACTGCAGACCACAATGCACTTATTGCTGATAACATGAAAGCTAATATTTAGTACGAAGTTAAAGCCGAGCTACCCTGGGACTTGTCAAGAACGGTCTCTCAAGGTGGGATGGATGAGAGCAGAAGAGATGGCAGCCAGGTCTCCAACTGCAGGACTCTACTCAGCTATGATTCACAGTACATTTACTAATAAAACTCATCTTTTGCTGGGTAGACAAACCTCTCACTGTGAGGAAACAAAAAAGAAGACTCATTTGTATTTTACTTTCCATAACTAGAAGTCTCATGTTACCTCCATATGTGCTTAGACCACAGACTAGTTAGTCAGCGGTGTGGCAGCTGACATTAAAAGGATTAGTAAATTAAGCTCGAATAATTGTCTTAAAAACCTTGACTGTTAAATGTTTATATTTTAGAGGATCAAAAGGAAATCTACTTTGTAGTGTGCACTGTGGTCGGGAAGGGGCAGAGAGGGATTTACATGGCTTAACTGCAAAACTGTTATCACTTTGATAAGTCCCAGTGTAATAATTCAGCAATGAAAGCAAGAAATGCATTTGGAATTTGTTTCCAAAACTGATTGTCTGACTGGAGACAAGTCAAGCTCTTTATTTGCTTGAAAGAACTTGGTCAGAAAAAACAGAGAATGCTACTGAAATGGAGTCAAGAATATAAAAATAAGCACTTTCCAGTGAATTCTCAACTGCATCATTCAGTATCTTTTTTTTTTTAAAGCTACTTGAAGCCTACAGTCTGGATCTGGTATCTGAGTGCTACCACTAGTCAATCAGGAGTGTGATTCTCCCCTGAATTATTCCATTATATGGCAATGGAAATAGAGCAAAGCTGAAGCAGTAAGGAGACTGCAGGCTACAGTGCAGGATTAGGTCCAAAGTAACATCTGGATTCCAGGTACAGGTACAAATGGCTGCAGTTTATCAGCTTATCCACTCAAATTGCTAACGTCCATGCCAATAACACAGATGAACTAAGAGGGAGAGGAGCTTGCTACATATTATGCAGGTGCTTGTACCAGTGCAGTGTCTTGAGGAATCAGGTTCATGGGGCTGTTTCACTTCAGCAATATGCAAGAAAGCAATGAATCTGCCAATGGAGACAGGATACTCTAGTGTAAGCAAGGGTGGGAATGGAACACACCATATCATCTTAATAATGCATTTATTGGTTTGCTTTCTTGAACTTTCCTTTATTGCAAAGTGAGGTTCTAAACAAATTTCTTTTCTTTTGTCTTTAAATCTTTCCTAGTAAAGACATCTCTGAAATCTGACACTGTGAAGCATAGCAAATCCACTAGTTTTGGGTAGTCTGGCAATGTCAGAGCGTCTACCACCCAACAGACTGTGGAGCTCCTGAAAGCTGATGGGAGCATCACTAAGTTGCAGGGATGGCTAATGTGAGGGAGGTGGACATCACAGAGTTGCCAGGCTGCAGGGAGGGACTGCATTTGTCAGCTGCTAACCTGATCAAGAGCTGTCATAAACTCCACAACACCGGTTCTTCAAAACAGAGAAAAATGTTGAGACTAGACAGGAAAACGCAGGACAGTCTCTACCTGCGCTTAAGTTTCAAAGTAACAGTGTCCAAGATCATTTGATCTGCCAGGCATTCAGAAAATCTCTGCTATAAAACTACCACTAAAATACGTAATACATTCCAGACAAAAACATAAAGCTTTCAGATTAGGTGCCAAACACCAAATTTTCAGTTTTCAATAGCTCTTTTGAGAAAAAGCCTCTTTGCCTCACAAAATACTTCTCTAAATAAATGATCTTCTGGGTTTGTAGGTACTTTCAAAAGCAGTTTCTTTCCATGTTAGCACAGGTAACGTGCAATACGGTATATGTAATAAAGTCAGTGCCTTTTCAAAGTGTGATGAAAGCAAAACAAAACAACACAACCCTGTACCAACCCAAGAAGGAGTGTCAGACCACGTTTTTTGTCGTTACCTTAAATCTCTTCTTTTGGCCATCTCTCCTGGTGAGATAACCCAGGGCAGGCTCTGGGGAAGACATTCCAGGGCTTCAGGGGAAAAGTCAGAGAAATCCACACCATACTCTGTCAGGATCCCTTCCGTTTCCGGCTCAATCTCTCCAGCCTGCCCAAGACTTTTGGCCAACTGCCTGCAAAAAGAAAGAAAAGGATGCTTTTTTTAAGTGTGTAGTTACTACTGTCATGTTGTTACTGTCCCCACAGAGAGGCTGCTGAGCCCTCAAACATACTCTTTCACCCATTCACTTTTTCCTGAGTTTTGGCAGAGAACTTAGCAGGAATTCAGACCATACCATGACTTATGTCTGCTGGAGATGCAAAACACTAGCCAGACAGCACCCTGGGCTGTTTCGTGCATCTCATTTTAAGGACACGTTTTATATTACTAGGTTTTTGCAGAGGTAAGAAAGTTTCAAATTTTAGAAAAAAATACATTCAACGGGGATAAGAAAAGCACAGCCCTCTACACAGGCAGCTCTAGCTTTACATATGGCTGGTTCCCTCAAGATCCTCCTTCCTCTCCTCACCACTGAAAAACGTGACTTGCCCCCACTACCTGAAATGGATAACAGGTTCCCACCAGATCCCACACAGGTCTGCAGGAGACAGCTCCCAGGGAGCTCAGCACACTGCTCTCTATCCCAAAAGATACACATCTCTGCCTGGGAAAACTGATGCCCTATGAAGACATCGTAGAGTGTGAGGAACCCTTACTGCCTTCCTTACAGGAGTCACGCACAGAGACACGCCCACAGATCATCTTTCCAACCATTTTCCAGGCTCTTTCCAGGACCTAACCATTGCCAGTAGTTTGTCCGTCCTCTCCTAGCTAAGCAGAAGCCTCTGAACTAGGAGCTATCTGGAGAGGATCCAATGACCTAGAAGCAAGTCACAGGCAGGGGAAACTGTCCCCCACATGCTAATAGTCTTTGATGAAGTATTCTGCACATGTGTGGATGAGGCTGCTGCTCTATTAGAGTCAGAGAAAGTTTCCATCTGCTCCAGTGCAAACCCCAGAACGCATCTGTCCAAGAGCTCTGGTGTGAAACAAGCATTCGGCTCTGGACACAGCATGCAAACTGGGACTCCAAAGAAGTGGGACATTTGCTCCCTCCCTACCTGGTTACAAATACAACATGAAAACCTATGCCCATGGCAGCTCCCCTTGTCCCTGTTCTCACCCCCAGATTGCTCTACAGTACATAGAGGTAATTTTTTTTTTAAATATACAGCCATTAGGATGAATGGCACATTACAGCCAATAGAGATAACGCTCCTGACCCAAGAAAATTACAATGAAATTAAGGCCAATCCATCAAAATATGACACAAAAGAGAGGGGTAATAACACAGTGCAAAACCAGCCACTCTAATAAGTGTTTTTCCACTGCATAAAATACACAATCATTATATTGATCCTTCTGCTTTAATTCCAATGACTGAGAACAGGCACTAATTACTTTCCTAAATTGGGGCCAAAACAGTGCACTTGTCATTTGGACGAGCAAGATGTTCTCAGGGCTTCAGATGTACCATAAACCCACAGAACAAACCCCATCCGTGCCGCGCAAGCAAGCCCATCTTCTTTATGGGAGCACAGCTATCTCTCTTCACAAGGGGAAGGGCTGCGTAATAAACCTGTCACATTGTGTAATATGCTGAAAGGATTGCGTGCTTTGTGGCGTGGTAAATTGTAGAGTTCACATTGCCTAGCTTTAAAATAAAAATGAAAACAAGGATAAAAGATATTTCCCTCCATTGTTTCAATTTTATGTACAAACTGTATGGCAGAAATACGTGCACGTTTGGCATCGAGGCTGAGTTCTCTGTTCCTGCAACTTGGTCCCAGTTTGATCCTTATTTTAATGTAAATAAATGAGGCATTGGTTTTATCTCCGTCTCTCTCAGCACAAAGAATAAACCAGAGAAATCCCCACTTCATTTCCAATGTCTAGTGCGGAGCTGGAAGACTGAGCAAGGACAAGCCCATCGGTCCGCAGGCCCACCAGCACCACCAAGGATGGATTGAGGGGAAAAAAAAAAAAAAAGAGGAAAAGAGAGGACATGTTGCCCTATCAAAAAGAAATGGCAAGGGCTTGAGTCTCAGGTGCCTCTTCTCTTGGAAGGGCAGAGCTGGGAAGTGCACCAGGAGGGCAGCCGGACGTCTGCACGACAAGTCATGGAAAGCTCTTCTGAATGCCAGAGTGCTTTCCAGTTCAGTCTTGAAACCCATGTTCTCTTGATCCGTTTACTGAAATTAGATTACAAACCATAAGGGGTTTACCCAGAGGATTGATATAGGACTAATATTTTTTTTAATAGTAATTAACATTTGATTTACAGTGTTCCAGGGAACATTTCCCAAGTACCTTGAAATAAAAAGTGTACAACTGACTTTAATTGGGGCCATGTTACAGTCACGCAGACAAGATGACTTGCATCAGAGCAAAATCTGACAGAACAGCATGTGATCAAAGGTAACGCATATAGGATCACCGATGGCCCTGGAGTAACAGCCAGGCTGTAAAAACACTCATGGGGCTCTGCGGCCACCAAGGGTAGCAAGAATAGTTCAAGAGGCTTATAAACAACAACAGGCACAGGGCCCGGTGGCAGTCAGACATCCACTCCCAGGGAGTCACAGTGTCCGTGACACCCCAGGCTTGCGTGTATCTCTTTTTTTTTTTTTTTTAATGTTGAAAGGTAAAAAAATTATAATGGTTAGATGTAAACATTTCTGTGTTGATGGGGGAGCATTAGAGCACCTTGAGAACCTAAGGGTTCCTTGAATACCCTTGAACTGATGTCAGACATGGTGGCAGCGTGCGCTGACAGGAATGTGCTGTAGTTGGAGCACTGGGCAGTGCACAGCACATGGTATTCCTCCAAAACAGCCATAGCTGCAAGCTCATTGAACTGCTCTGAGCTGCTCACTCACCGGAGCTTGACCTCCCACGTGTGTGCGCCTGCGGCAGAGCCACACTCATGCTGCCATCTTCCCCTTCATGGTGACACTGATCGCATCTATTCAGCCACCCATTTCTACAAACTTTCAAGCCCTCTCCACTCCCCAGATTCAGGTGAAACTGGCCAACACGTTCAAAGGTTACACGATAAGAGCTCTCCAAAAGACAAGGCATAATTACATAAGGCTTGTTTCCTTTGTAAAGCCAGGCAGGCTCCCAAGTGGGAGTGAATAACTTCCATGGGGACTTAATAACCTTACTCGGTCTCTCCTGGAGCAGACTTGTCCACAGTCATCCTACACAGAGGGTTTCTTCCAGCAGCAGGAGAACATCCTACACATCGATAAGCCACTGGTTCTAGAGGAAGCTTGTACAGGAGCAGGAGAGGGGACGGCAAGGAAGGCCACCCAGCTGCTCCTACCGCCTAGGGCCCGGAGCTCACAGGCAGAGCTGCACAGCCTTGATAAAGCCTAAAGGTCCCAGTGGAGATGGCAAGATGTCTGCAGGGCTGAGCATCATGGAGACAGAGAGCTGTGTCAGGAGAATCCCCAGCACCCGAGAGCGCAGTCCAGTCCCACTCTGCACCATGGAGCTGCCTCCCCTCAGCTGCCAGGCCACCCGCCATCAGAGCACCTGAGCAGCACTGTGCTCCCCATGCAGGTGGGGCCACCCCACGCTTCAGAGCAGTATGGTGATTAGCTGTGCTGATGGGACACAGCTTTATTGAGAGACAGACCCATCTGCAAGAAGGTGTTTTTGCAACAGAGCTACACTGCTTGGGGATCAGACCTTCCCTCAAGCCTTACAGTGCGCTACCCAAGGTATCTGGTCATTTCCCTTTGTCCTGGTTTCAGCTGGGATAGAGTTAATTTTCTTCCTAGTAGCTGGCATAGTGCTGTCTTTTGGATTTAGGATGAGAATAATGTTGATAACACACTGATGTTTTAGTTGTTGGTAAGTAGTGCTCACACTAGTCAAAGACTTTTTCAGCTTCCCATGCTCTGCCAGGTGCACAAGGAGCTGGGAGGGGGCATGGCCAGGACAGCTGACCCAAACTGCCCCAAGGGCTATTCCATACCATATGGCGTCACACTCAGTATAGAAACTGGGGGAGTTGGCCGGGGGGCAGCGATCGCTGCTCGGGGACTGGCTGGGCATCGGTCAGCGGGTAGTAAGCAATTGCATTGTGCTTCACTTGTTTTGTATATTCTTTTATCATTATTATTATTATTATTGTTGTTGTTGTTGTTGTTGTTGTTGTTGTTATTACTACTACTACTACTACTACTACTACTTTCTCTTCCTCTTTTGTCCTATTAAACTGCCTTTACCTCAACCTATGGGTTTTTTGGGTTTTTTTCTGATTCTCTCCCCCATCCCACCAGGGGGTCAGAGGGTGAGCGAGCAGCTGTGTGGTGCTTAGCTGCTGACTGGGGTTAAACCATGACACCCCTACACCAAATACATTTGTGAATTAAAAAAAAAAAAGAATGAAATGCCAGAGATTAAAGGAATTCAGGCTACTTGGATGGTTTTGGAAAGACTGCCTAGTGAAAGAGCATCCTGCAATGTTTCATTTTATTGCAAATGCCATGACAAATCTTGCCACCTTGACAGACCAATATCTAATGCCCTCAGCCAGAATACCCACAGGCCCCATGTGACACAGAAGTCGTCAGTGATTCAACATCGTACTATTTTTTTTTTTCAATTGTCTCATCCATCATCATATGTGGGGGCAAAAAGATCCGGCCTTAACCATCTCCAAAAGTGCATAGATGTCTGAACTAATACTCCCAACAGCCCTGTATTTAACACTGAAAAAAGGTCCCCAGAAAATAACTGTACTTGGCAGTACTCGTAATATTTATCTGGAAAAGGACAATATTTTGGAACTATTTTGCTTTACCTGCTACCTGAAGCAGGTACAGCTAAATACCATTTCACTGCCACAGTAAAGTCACTTCACATGCAGGAGGGACCACAAGAGCACACACTCATGGCATCACCAGCCAGACATCCAGACATTAGTTCCTCCCTGCTCCTTTCCCAGCACAGTCGGGGTGACAGGGTGGCCTTCAGAGGGGACAGTGTCTCACTGGTGTCCACCAGGTGGCAATCACGACACAGAAACGCACCCCCCTCCCCAGGGGGATCTCCAGGGACTGTCTGGTTGCCCCTGTGCAGGTGACCACCCTGGGTAGCCAGTGCCACTGCCAAGCCCTTGGCCAGAGCATCCCACTGCTGTAGCCACACGCAGTCACCATGAAGACCACACTATGCCATGAACTGTGCTTGGAAACACAGCACTGAACTTCCCAAGGGAAAACAAAAGCTGAGGAAGGTGCACGACCAGCCTGAGGGCGTTCAGCTGAAGGACAGACAGCGCCTGGAAACACCCAAGGTATCCAGAGGAAATGACTGCCAACTATGGAGGGAGTTTCCCTTATCATACTTCCAGCAGACTTAGACAGTGCAGAGTGATGACCTACAGGCTCTTTAGTCCAGACACCTTCAAAAGCATGGTGGTGCTGCCAAAGGGGTATCATGAAGTCTGTGGGCAGAACTAAGGGGTACACAAGAAAGTTCAAAAACCCAAGCACGCAATGAGTTGCAGATCACCTGCTCATCTCTCCTTCAGGTGGGCCATGACTACTAACGTGGCTTATAAATATGCTTATAAACCAGCCCAAAAGCAAACAGGAACTTTTGGGACCTTCAAGAGGTTTCCTTGTCTTTCAGTGTTTAAACAAGCATGTATTTATAGTTATAAACAAAATGGGTCACCAAGGCTTTATGCTCCCATCTCCACAAGGCACTTAATGAAGTCCCAGAGGAAATGGCTATGTATGAAGACAATCATGAACGTTTTCTTTCCTGACAACACCCTCTACATCTTGGAAGCTACCAAAACAGCCAGATGAGAATGTACAATGCTCTCAGAAGCACAGATTAAAGAAACATGCATTAGCCAATGAAAAAAGGCATTAGCCCATCCTCCTAATTTCCCCTTTTTCTGCTGAAAGGGGGGGTTGTTCATGACAAGAAGCCAAGCAGTACAATCACCCTCCAGTCTTTTCTCTGTTGGAGTCAAAGATGACAAAGAAAATCTTTGCCAGTAAGAAACTTGGTCATAGTGAAGTTCACAGCACAGCCAGCCCCTAGTTAAGTGGCGCTGAAAGGGAGGCCATTTCAGTTCATGCACTGCAGTTTAGCTAGGAAATACTGAGCGACTTTAATGGCTCATGTGGCTCTCCAGGAGTACACATGAAACTTGCTATTACTGGGCACAGAAAGTCACCACAACTGATAACAAACCCAAACTCAGGGAAACAGGGACTTCAGTTTAGTTTACTTTTAGTTTCAGGGCTGATAGATCTGTGCCAACATACTTTAAAAAAAAAAGTTTTATATAAGTTTTACCAGGAGTTTCAGCTGAGGACTCCAAAAACCACGGTGCTGACACTGTATGTCCATTGTGCTACACCATCAGAATGGCTTTGCAAGGGGAAAAGTTGGGCTTTATGCCCAACTCCCACTACCACATATGCTCCAGATCACATCCAGATCCCCATCACCTGTAAAATTTGACCATAGCATTGCCATGGGTCAGAGTTACCTACTCTGGATCACCAACTAAACCAGGACTACTCATTTTTCCCAAGATAGCTGAATAGATTTATCAATGTCCACCATTTCTTACTAAGACCCACTCAATAGGAAGCAGCATGGCCACTCCAGCTGGGTGCCTGGCACACTGCAGCTGTTCCCAAGAAAAGAGTGAAAATGCCAAAAACTACAGAGGCAAAATGAACTTGCAATCTGGATCCAGCGCAGCATAGGCCATTTGAGTAGCCCTGGCTAAAAATCTCCTCCTTAACGGCAGTGACTGCAGTTTGAACTCTGGACAGCAATGGCTTTACAGTGACTCATGAAAAGCACAGAGTGCAACACCCTTCTCATCTGCTTCAGGATTGAATGAATCTTCTCTTGATTTCTAGTACCCTTTCTTAAAGCAATGCAAATTCAAACACCACAAAACTCTGTGATTTCTTTCTACTACTTATCAGTAAAGGCTTAAAAAACAAAGATAAGCCTCACAGCTACTGATTATCTTCCTCTGAAAGAAATGAAAGTCTACACACTGTGTACTCCTCTTACACAAAGGGAGGAAGGACTGAAAGGCTGCTAGAACCCTATGGTGCTTGTGCTGATCAGGTTAAGTACCTGTGTGGGTTCTCTCTAAACTGCAAGCTCTTCTGAACAAAGACTGTACGCTCATCAACACTGTGATGTGCCAGCACACTGAAGCAAGCACCAAACGAAACTACCATTATGCAGCCATGAGATTAACTAGCCGTGAGCTATCTTTACCCTCATCAGTTTATCCACCAAATATCAAAGGGATACTTGTAACAGATTCCTGTCTCTATTGCATGTATCACACTAAGTAAAACCAAGAACTCTGACTAGAAATCTCAGTCATTTCTACTTCCAACGACAGCCACATACCCTGTTGCAAAGTTGCTGTCTTCTTTCCAGTCCACTATGCGGCAGATGAAGAGCATATTTGAATAGTCCTCAGGCCTGGTCATAAAGTCTGGAGGGCAATCAGCCAAGGACACATAGGCCCTGGGCACTCTGTGGTCCACAGGTGAGAACATGGCACACCTCCTGAAGAGTTCACTGTTCTTGTCTGCCAGAAGCTTGATGAAGCCTGTAGCTGCCCGGGAATGCTTCTTTTCCAAAATATAGACCACCTGGAAGAGGTAAAGGTTCCTACAGTTAATACCTTCAGAGAAACTTACAGAATAGGGATACACAGAGGCTTAGAAGAATATCTGGAACAATCACAAGGCCTATATCATGTTTTGCCTGTGTGTGTATATGTGTGTGTGCATTTTTTAACTCAGTACCTATTTACAATGTACTTTCCTTGCCATCTTGCTCATGGCCGTAGAAGAGCTAAGTGCCTTCCAAGTGCTAGCTCTCTACAGCAATTTTCTTGATTACAGAACAAAACCAGACAAGAAGCAGATGCTTCCAAATGCAGGGAATTAGCCACAACATGCAAGCAACTCCTGTAAAATCTTTCATTTGTATCCTCGGCCTGTGATTTCGACATTCAGCACAGAACAGGCCAGTCCAAAAACAGTGCCGCTGGCGGATCCAACGCTAACCACAGGAAAGGATGTGCTGTGGGGAATTTGGCAGTTCTCTCCTCCTCTCTGTGCTTTCTGAAGTCAGGGGTTATTTTACCTTTACACAAGATGGCTTTGAAAAGAATAATAAATTACAATATCACTAAATAATTGTTCCAGAGAGGTGTTCATCCAGGCTATATTTTTGTAGACCATAATAAATCACTGGATAACAGAAATATTATAGCCAATTTCCTAAGCTTATACAGAAGAGCCCTTCCAGAAGGTTTCAGGAGCTGCACCTCTGTGCAATTCTGAGTGCTGGAATTGCCACGCTGGATGAGACCAGAGGGCAGCCCAGCCCAGAAGAGGGACAAGAATCAGAGGCTGCAAGGGAAAGCACAAGAAGTGGAAGAGACCTGACCCAGCCTGACCCAGTAGTCCTTTTCTGGTCTCTTAACTTTCAGAGATTGACTCAAATTTTGAATCAACAGCCTTTCCAAAGTCTGTAAGAATTAATACTGACAACTTTGGATACCCCAACACCCAGTATCCCACCTTTTTCCTGAATCTTGCTAAGTAATTTTGCATAACAAACAAAGGGAATTTAAACTAGGATAACTGGTAAAAATTGACTTTTATCAGATCAGACAATTACTCTTTTGGAAACGGGGAATGAGATTCAAAGATCAACAGATGGAGACTACAGGGAGGCCAGGGCTGATCTCCTTCAGCCTTTGGGAGTGCAAACGTGCTTGCTTGTCACTCTTCATGGAGTTACCTTAGCTGTCCTTTGAAGAAACTTATCTGGGAGGAGCCTGGGATCATTCACCTTGGGTCCATCATCTTGCTTTGTCCTGTGCACACCACTGATCCCAACAGTCTTCACTGCATCAAACAGGACAAACACAACAGTTATCGTAGCACATTTCTATCATGAAGTCATGTCGGGCCTTTGCTGTAAACTACAATACAAGGTGCATGTAGTAGACTTATGTGAAAGGAAAAAGATCTCTTAAATGTTAGAATAGCCAAGCATGACGCAATTACTATTTCTCCTACCACGGAGAGCAGATATATGTTCACTTATCATGCAGATCTGCTGAAAAACAATAAAAATCAAAATAAATCCAAACTTTACAACTACAACTATATCAGCCATCATAAATAAAATGGTGGAAAACACATTCTGTTTATTAAATACTACGAACTTTGTGAATTTCCCGGCATTTCTTAGTTGGAGTCATTAACATTATATAAATAGTCCATTAAGTACATACATTCATTTAATATTTAATTTCCTTTAACAAATGTTATGCAAGATTATAAAATGCATGCTTACCTTGGAAACTGACACCATATCTACTAAGTTGACTCTCTTCAGCTGTGGACCAGGATTATGAAGAAGTCTTATGAAAGTAATTGCTACATATGACGAACTGCTCCCTCCCCATGAAATTTCTTCACCAGACACTGAGAACATTTAAATCAACTGTCAACTGAGTTCTAGTTTGAAATTTTCAAATATTCAGGTATCTGAGTTTGAAAGTATCTGCAATAGGTGGCTGGCACAGTGAACGCATTTAGTGTTTACATTCAAAGTGATCTTTCCCATGAGGAAGGCTGGAGATGGCCCCTTCTTTAGTTGCATCCCTGCTGACAGCCCGTGCTCACTGCTCTGACAGCATTTTTCGGATGGAAACATCCACATGCTCTTCTTCAGAGAGCTTGTGGAGGATGGATGTCTTTTTCCACTTGTATGGCAATCGCATCCATCTCAAGCACATGTGCTAAAATCAAACCCTGAGTGTTCAAAAGAAATTTTGCTTTCTTAAAGAGAGAGTGTGGCACCAACTGCAAGTTTCAAGGGACTTAGCTGTCACTGTTTCCCTTAGAAGGCATGAGATAAAGCAATGTTTCACTGAAGACTGTGCTCCAGCAGGCCAACAGCACTCACGCACGCCAGAAAGCCTCAAGGAGAACAGCGGTGACATGCAGACCCTGGCCCCCAGATGACACCCATCTGTCCCGCAGGGGCCCTCGACGGAGGCTGCTGGTGACATGACGGATGAAGGGGGCCAGGCTGTGGGAGGGGAGGCTGCAGCTGCTGGCAGCGCCGAGCAGTGCTGGGGTGCCGGGGGCTGGCGCTCAGGGGGAGACCTGGTGGCAGCGGGGGCCAGCAGCTTGCCCCAAGGGGAACGGCTGTGCACCACCGTCAGGAGGGCACCTTCACAGATGGTCCTGCCACTGCAGACAGCCTGGGTTGCCTTCGGGCAATGTCACCCCAGCAGTCGTTTGACAATGACGGCTATCGCTCCAATGACAAACTCTGACTCTCATATGCTGCTAATTATTCCCAGCTCTGCCTTCTGATACAAAGCTCTTCAGACTTTGCCTCTCCCCAGAGATCATCTTTTTCAGAAGAATCTATGTGACTTCAAATTTATTTTATCTTCACTGACTTACTAGCAAGGCTGAGAGGAGAACAGACAGATAATCAAGGGTTTAAATAAAAATCTACTTTCCTTAAAAAAGCAGCAGTAGTAGCAGCAGCAAAACTCTTTCTCTTTTACTTCTACTGAAATGAACTCAGATGTGCCACAGCCAGGGCTACTAAGGGATAAAACCACCCAGAGTTTCATGGTGACAAACAAGCTGAGGAAAGAAATTGCTTGGATAATTATAAACAGTGTAAAAAGTGAAGGTACCTAAGTTACACATCTCATTTGCTTGCCTCCTCTAAAATCTCTGCCAGCTAAAGGTCATACCAAGCAATCAGTTAGTAAAGAATAAAAGCAAGGAGCCGTTTTGTTTTCTTAAAAATTTTCAAGGCATCGGTTAATAGTCATAGGTTTATGGTGTGCAAACCATAAAGACAGCTAGGACAAAGAACAGGACGATCTGGAACAAAGAAACGTTGGCAGGCACAGAAGGCAAGGGAAGGTTGGTAGCCTTCCAAAGGCCATGCCTGCAGGCACATCTGCCACAAGCCCAGGGCTTTACTGGAGTGAACCCTCCCCCACTGAACAGCACATACTGGTTGGAAGAGAAACCAGATCTATATGTGTTTGGAAAAAAGCAAGAGCTGCTCTCACTGCTTTCCTGGCACATCAGAACAACAGCACCAAATCAAGGCACAACAGGCAAGAATGAGAAAAGCACCAGGAGCCATGTGAGGAACATGCCCTCGTTAGCACTGCCTTCTTTCCACATCTTGTTGCAACTCACATTTTTCCAGAGTTGCTCGCAGTTCTTCATGGAAGCAGCTTTCCCTGTTCAAAAAAGGAGCCAGCAGTGGTGTCCTTGGGAGGTATCACATATGCGCATGCAAAAGCACAGAAGCACCAGGAGTGAGCTGTCATGGGGAGCACAGCAAATGGCTCACCACAGCTTCCTTTGCCTGGGATGAAGAACATGCAGGGTGGGGGCATTGCCCCCCATCCTGATGAAGCTGAGCCCCATGTGAACCCAGTACAGGTACCAGAAAGCATCTAGATTCTCACTGCAGCACATGGTAGAACCTGCCTTTTTCCTTCACAGCCAAAATCAACCAGGGGCCTTTGGCTGGCTCAAGAGTACCTTTTTCCTCAGGGGTCTCTCCAGTTTCAGTATCCCTCCCAAAAATCCTGGTATTATTAGAGACTCCAGCAGACACAGGCTGGGATTTACAACTATATCATCAACAGAAATAAAAAAGGAAGCAAATCCTAGCTATCTACTTATTCCTACCCATCTTTCCTAATTAACTTCACTATCTAAAAGGTCATCATGTGCATTTACTGATGGACAACGCTCCAGAAACAAGGGACAGGGAAGAAGACACACAAGGAACTCTGCACTCTTGGGGCCAAGAGACGTGGACTTCTCTGTAGCTTGTAGATGTTCCTTTTGAAGTCAAAATTCTGTCGGTACCAGGGCTGCATCTAGTGCTTGAAGGTCTACATTAGCAGAGCACCACCACTGAGGGCTCCCTGTGACAAACACCTCTGCTCAGAAAGAACAATTAAACTAGATCCAATATTCACCTGGCTCAGTTGTGAAATTACTTCACAGAGACTCAGTCTCAACAGGGATAACCTGCAATGAGAGTCTGGTACCTGAGCTCCCTAAATACACTTCTGACAGTCCCTGCCTTTCGTTGCACATCCCCCTTCCCTCCAGCGAAACTGGAACTTGTCGGGTGGGCATGGAGAAGAGGTATCCAGGCCCCACAGGAGAGTGGTGATCTAGAAGGTTTGAGCTAGGAGACACAAACATCTCCCGCAACAGGGCAGAGCCACAGAGGCAATCCTAAAAGAGAATTAATTCGCGAGAGGAGCAGGATTTTGAGCAGTGGAGGTGGGAAGAAACTCCTTGCATTATGCCAAACTAGAAATGAATTATTCTGACCCCTTTACTGCAGCGGTTATCCAATGACCATTCAGTATTTCCACCCTGGGCAAAGACATGCTTTCTGAGAAAGATTTACTATGTTAGCTTGGGCAATACTTCATAAGCTTATCTTACAGTGAAAACACACTTCAGCAACTAGGACCCAGTGAAACTGCATTATAATCTCAGTGTTTTCCTTTCAGCGATTATCTGACAAACCAAAACTGTAACAGTCTTACTTAAAAAAACAAAAAATATATAGGCACTAGATACAAAAAACAACTCAAATTAGTTACATTATTACCAACAAAGTAGATCCAGGACACTTGGAATTTGTCTCCCTCTGTACGAGATCAGTTTAGGCAGCTTCAAGACACACTTAGATTTGCCTGACAGGCATTCCTAGGTCAAACATTATTTTTTCTAAAGCCCCCCAAATTTCCTTTTACAATTAAATTACCATGACATTAAAAGGTGGCCAAAGTGGATTAAAAGACATCAGACTAGAATTCTGATTACTTGTGACAGATCCAAAATTATTTTCACTAGGTTTGCATTGGTCACTGTGGAAATTTGCAATTCTGTCCAAAAAGAATACAATTAAAGATGCACTATCCATTTGCAAATGAAAATATATCACAGTTTCAGATCTCAACAACAAATCACTGAAAAAAAAATATCTCTCCCTGGATGGAAAGAAACAAAAAATGTTAAAAAGAAAATAGTTCAATGTTTGCTACTTCAGCTAGAAAAAAAAATCTACTTGAGAAGTTAGTTGGCTTACTCTACGTGGACCTATCTAAGAATCCCATCAGAAGGCATTATTGATATGAAGCTTTTAAAAAAGAAAATACTGCTCTTCAGCTTAGTGCTCAGATAGCAGCACATCTCTAAACCTTTCAATAGCAAAGTCTACCGCTTACTGATGAAGTGACAACACTTAGGTTCTCTGATGTCTGCTTCAATAAGCAGGTTCCAGCATATTATGTTTTAGCACCAAATACGTAAGGGAAGCGGTGTAAAACAAACCTATTTATTATAACTATCTCAAGGACTGTGTGTCACACTCAAAAAGGATGTGTTTTTTGGAAGTTGTGCCTATAGAGAGACATATGGAAATTAAAACTCCCTTCAACTAAAAAGCAATACATTCAAATGCAGGGACAGATTTGCCCTGGATTACACTATTCTGCTAAAACCTTCATTTTTAGGGTTAACAAGAAGAAAACATGTTGCCGCTTAGAAGACAGTACAAGGGCTCTTCACATTCTGTCACTGATGTTTATTGGCACAGAACAGGTTTTTCTTCCAGAATACAACACTGATGGTAGGAACCGGTGGTTCACATCATAGTTGGTCCTCTCTTCACCAAGTAAACCAAAATGTAATTTTTTGAGGATCAAAGTAAAAGGATCTGGTTTCTTAGAAACCCCTGTCCCTAGCCAGATTATTTCAATTCCTACAAAGTTATTTTGGTATATATAGAGGTAGGATCTCTGAGCTTCTCCTGATCTTGGCAGATTTCTCCCCCATGGAGTCTGCAGTACAGAGGTCCAAGCGAGCTCTCTCTGAAGTCTCACCCAGCAGGCCGAAGAGCCTCTCCTCCCTACCCAAAAGGTAGGGAGGAAGGAAAGTGTTGTTTCACTTGGTACCAGGCACTACCCAAAATTGGAATTTATTTTAAACAGGCTGTAAGAAGGCTCGCTTGGGAAAATATCGTGCAAGCAGCAGTATTTTGTGAGTATTTATATCTCTACACACAGAGCTTTCCAACTGTGATGGAGGGAAGACAGATAGTTCACTGTGATGAGACTGGTAAGCCAACAGCTCTGGAATTTAACACGTGCAGCCTGTCCAAAATCAGCCTTACAGTTCCCAGGTGCAATGCAAGAGGGCTCTGCAGGTAAGAAGCAAAGCTGCTCCAAACCGTGCAGCACTCCCAGTCTGTCTCATCACAGAGCTGTGTGTCTAATGAACAGGACTAGCTTCCTTAGAGATGTTTATTTTGAATACTCATTTAACCAGACTCACCCTGCCACAGCTGTTCATGTCTAAACACCTGAATTCACACACCTGCATGCCCAATGGCACACTGAAGACTAGGACCAGGAGACTCAGATGATTAGCAAGAAGATTTTTGAAGATGCACGGGTGGGAGGAGACCATCAGAGAGTGAGAGGAAAGGCATAGTAACAGATGCATACAGCAGAGAGTCAAGCTTTTGCAATAACACAGAGCAAAGGCAATGTGAAGAGGTGAGTATAGCTGGCTTTCTTACGCATATGCAACACAGTCAAGCATATAATTATTTACTTGTATTTAGCCACCTTCACAAGGAAGGATGGAGGAGGTGGCAGAACGATGAGACAGGGGTGTCACTTTTCCTTAGAGCCTTCCAAGCCTGATCCACAACAAAGATTCAACATCATTTTGGGAAGCTGCCATCTAGCCCAACAGATCAAATTGTAGCTGTCCCAGTAGCCACATAACATTCCTACAACCACAGCACGGGCACTCATGCCTTCTGGCCCTGTGGTATCCTTGAGAAGCTGCCAGGCAATAGGGAGGATGGAAGCTTTATTGCAACAGCATTAAACCTCAAAAAAATCAGGTAACATTGCAGTCTACATAAATACAGTTTTATTACATTAATGGCAACTAAAATTAAAATGTTACAAAAATGTTTCCACTGAGTATTTTGCCTATCTAATGTTCTTCCTTCCTGCATGTGCATTTGTTCCTAAAGTGTGTGTCCCCTACTTTACTATTGCATGGAAAATATGTTAGCTGAATGAATCCTAATCTGATTCATCCTGGAAACCTCACTGCTAACAATGACCATACTCTAATATGTTTATCTTCACACCCACCATTCATTCTCAGTATCATGCCCTCTCACTTACTTGACCTAAACTTGTAATTCAAAGGAGAAACACAGGTGAATTCAGGAACATATGGTAATATGCTGAATTTAATCTAATTCCTGTGTCTAATTGCACAAGTAACTTTTTTTTTTTTTTTTTTTTTTGGGGGGGGGGGTGCGGTGCATTATTTAAGAAGTCATTTGGGGGGCAAGATAACTTACTAGGGAAGAACAGAGTAAGAAGCTATCCCAATATTAACTTCCACTGCAGGCTTCAGATGTGCAACAAAAGAATAACTGGCGCTTATTCAGCCCGTACCATTTAATCAATGCAACTGTAAAGCCCAATTTGTTCAATACCAGTAGAACACTTTTCTTAAGTTGCTATACTGTCTGTTCTTTAAGAAGTCTATGCTCTCGTTTAAGAACAGTTATAGCAACAATCAAAACAGCTAGATCCAGAGACCCACAAACATGAACTTAGGATAAACTAATACAGAGCTGTCTTGAGCAGCTGAAACAGCTCCAGCTTTTCTGCTGGTTTTCCAGGCTTCAGCACACTGAAACCGATCTGATTTTTGACAGTTCCACCTCAAGGATTTCTATTAAAAGCCGTGTAACTGAGAAGATTTCTTGGTGAGCTTTCACTCTGCTGTGGCCTAGAAATGTTAAGAGCTATGCAGTGGAGATGATCCATCTCCAGAAAGCTGCAGGCTAGGAAAGAAGCGTGAAGGCTCCTTAAAAGCACTCATGGAAGCCTCTGAAAAGGAGGGAGAAGAACATTTATTCCTTCCAGCAGCCAGTGATGTTGGTGGACTCCAAATTTGTCACATTTCACAACAGTTAAACTGAAAGAAGGGGAGACCTGAGCAGAGCAGAGGGCCAGCTTGTGATCCAGATTCTCATCACCATCATCCTTTCCCTACCAGCCTTGGCCAAGAAGAGGAATAGTGGTATCTCCCTAAACTCTGCCTACACCAATACGAGATCGTGCTAACTGCAGAAGTGTTCCAGGTGCCAGAGAAAGACACAAAAGGCAGATAGGCACCTAGCCAAGCTTAAAAGAAGAGAGAGAGCACACAAAAGCACAAGAGAAGGCATGGAAGCATACGAGAAGGTACAGAAATGCAAAACAGAGGTTAAACTCTAGATTATAAATAAATTTTTGTCCTTTACTAGAAGGATCCAGAAATCTTTCTAAGCACTGAGTCCAGAGCATCATCTTGAGAAAAGAATGGCTTACTGCATTCTCACACAACCATACTGTGAAGGTATCAAAAGCCACCACTTCTGTTGAGCCAAGTAATCCTGATATACTCAGTAACAGCCTCCAGTCAGTAGTAGTGTGGCCACCAAGCAATTTTAGATTATAATTTCTGACCTTACCATGGCTATTAGAGACTGCCAGTCACATTTGACTTGAAGAGAATAACCAATGTCCACCTGGCCAATGCTGAACAGACAGGCAGACAGGAGCAAGTTCTGCAGCAGCTCCAACCCAAATTCTATTGACTCTACCTATTACTTTTCAGCTATTCAATTCAGTTTTCCATCACACAATTGGCTGAGTTAGCTGTCAGTTTACTCTGCCTGTAAATGAGCTATTTCTAGTCAAACTTCATTACGTCAAGGCAGTGAGCAAGCCTCGGACCTTCACATATTCAAACTCTGATTTGCAGAAGAGTAGGTGTAAGTGGAAATCCTGAACAAACACAACTATCTGATTGCTGGCAGGGCAGCCAGTCCACCAACTTGATGACTTCCCTGAGCCACCCCATGGGAAGCAGGATATTCTGCGTATCTGGTAAAGTAAGATCTCTCGTGAGAAGACTTGAAAAAAGCTGAGCAAACTAGTTTGATAAGGTTAGCTTTTGGCATAGTGACACAGTTCTACAAACTTTTATTTTAATATCCTTTCACTAACAAAGGCTGAGGCACTTTTATGAGCACAGCTGCCATTCTCAAGAGTACAAGTAGCTGCTACTGTCCAATTGCTGATGTTTCTTTATCAGAGTAATCCGATTCCAATATTTAACAAGAGACAGCTCACAGTTGTATGAAACTCATGAAACACAAGTCTGCATAGGGATACAGCATCATAAAGTATTCTGTACAGAACATTTTGCACTTTTCCTGGGTTGGGAAGATACAGAGAAGTTTCTATTTTTTATTACATATTGAAATGGAGTATAAGGAAAATCCTTCTACTGCAGTGACAAGTCACAGAAATAATGTATTCCAGCTCAGGACTAAGTGATAAGATAAAAGTTACACTAGCTCTGTTGCAGTAGTCAATGTGAATGAGGATTAAGGAAAAGAATTACAGACCTAGCAAAGGTCGCGTCATCTGGCGGGTGACTTCTCTGGATAGCAGTGACACAGACTAAGTTGAGGTCTCAGGGTGAAACACAGAGAACTTGCATGTCAATACCAAGCACTATAGAGAATTAATCTTTTCTGTGTACACAATATTGTTCAGACTAGTGCCAGGATGCTATTGCCTTGCTCTTTGCCTGCATTTCAACAGAGCACAGAAATTCCAGAGAAGGTTTGAAGGATACTAGTAAGGGAGCTGAGAAACTTTCTTCAGGGTGCTCATTCTTACTGTCTTTGTAAAGAAAAAAAAAAAACAGAGAGAAAGTTTGTTCAGCTTGTAGAGGTATTTACACCTTGGAAATACAGCTGAAAATGCAAGAGGAAACAGATTTCCAACTTTGCTAAAAAAGACCTACCTCAAATGACCAAAACTTAACATTAAGAAAATCTAACTTTGGAACAGGATAATACTGCTCTTTGTGTAGAACAGCATGCTGGAGAGGAAAATGGCTCATCACTTCCTAGATCAGAGACTTTTCTGAAGATAATTTTTAACTCAACTTCTTTGCAAGAAGAGTTCAGAAAAGCAGAGAAAACCTGTTTGACCGGGACAGCTTCTGGCATAGTGTCACCAGTTACAAACTTAAATAATTTAAATATCCTTGAACAAAGCAAGACTGATGCACTTTTATGAGCACAAGAACTTTCAGAAAGTACATGGGCTGAGAATTAGGCTTGAACGTGAAGGCCTTCTGTAGATTTCCCTCTTGCTTATCTCATCCCTTCTGGGCTCTTAGGAAGAGAAGGGCAGGAAGCACAGCTCTCATAACTGTGGCACTTAGTGAAGACAGATCCAACATCTGAGTCTTAGCCTGCAGCCCCATGCATAACAATTTCACCAGTTTGCTTTAAGACCCACAGAGGCATAGGAAGCCCAACACACAGTGACTTCAGGGAAATTCAGTCCACTCAAATCTGGGCCATAATCAGCGTACAAAATGTTTCATGCTTCAGAGCTTCTGACAGCAAGGGCCAACCCGAAATTCTTTGCCCCAGTGTGTAACTAGAGATGGAGGGGACGACTGGTGCTCTGAAGAGGAACAGAGCCACAATGAGGGATGGGACACAGGCCAGGGTAGAAAAGATATCAAAACAGCCTGCACTCCCAGCGTGACCCAGAGTGTTCTTATTCAAATGACACATCTACTTTTATTCTTCATGGTTCATTCTGACCATCAGCAGCAGTACAAATGAGCCAGCAGCAAAGAAGTGTAATTCTACTCCTCCATCAGAATGGACAAAAGCCATCTTGCAACTGAGAAGCAGCAATCTGCAGAGTACATGCACAAAGATTTGAGCACCATTTGGTAATGTCTAGAGCAACATGGCTCTGCTTTTTCACCCCAGAATGAGTAAAATTTATTTTTGATTCTACCAGGGTAGCTATGGATATTTTTCATCCCCAGAAATCTGGTCGGGTTTTTGTTTAGTTTGGATTTTGTTTAGGTTATATATATATGGATCTTTTTATATATATACACACATATACACACACATATATGTATGCATATGCACACATAAAGTGCACACAAGAACATGATAAGACTGTTCTTTTTATTTTATTTTGTTAAACATGATACCCTTGATGGCATCTTTGTCCAGCTTGAAACCTTCAGACTGCCCTATGTTAGGAAAAAAAAAGAAGAAAGTCCACTACAAGTGTTCATTTCAGAGCTGTACTGGCCAGAAATTATTTCTCCTGGTCCCTCCTGTGCATAAGGCCATGCAGTGAGTCTGTGTAACAAACCCTACAAAGCAATGCTCTCAGGGAAAGTAAATAAAGCACCATTTTTGGTGGGTCAGCAAGAAAACCCCCCATGGGATCTCATCTCCCATCCATGTCTCTGTGTTTTGCTGCAGTCGTCGTTACCAGCAGAAGGGATGTAACACAAAAGACAAGACTTACATGCAGTTAGCTTGAAAGGAAAGCTCAACGGGCAGCATCAGCCCTGCAGCCCTCCCAGGGGAGGCCCATTTTACACAGGGAAGGGCACTTCCACTCACTATGGTCCAACCCTGCAAAGCACTCTGCCTCCCAGTGCTGGCCCCACGTTCCAGTGGACGGCCTTAGCTAAGTTCTGCCTTGAAAAAATGTATGTTTGGTCCTCTTAAAAAAGCATTTTGAGCCACACCTGTGAAGGCTGAGTTTGGCAGCATCTTTTCTTTTTTCACGACAGTTATCACTGATGCTAGAATAACTATAGCTGTTTTCCAGGCAAGACTTAAAATCTGGATAAGTGATGATATGAGAAATTGCATGAAAGACAGGAAACAAGCCAAAGCAATCATCAACTGCTCAAAAACACCTTCAGAAAAAGCAGCATCGTAAACTTTATATGTATAAAAAAGGAGGGCATTAAAAACCGGAGCAAGAAGAAACTAGAGAAAAATCCATATGGGTCGTATGGCCAAAGAAGCTGAAGCAACTATTAAAAGAGGTGATAGCAAAATACAAACTCAGCAGAAATCTAACTGGCACATCCACACCAGCCACAAGGTTTGTTAACGATGAACATGGAAAGGCCCTGAAAACAAAAGAAAAGAGCTGGCTTAAGCAACAACAATGGAAAAGTAGGTTGGATTTCAAGTGTGTAGACAACAAGCTGATCTAACATCTGCCCTACAAGTATTCTCCAAAGATAGAATTAAATGGCAAAAACCACTCAGATGGCACAGATTTCAAGAGATGACCTGATAACCTCCAACACAGGTCACTCCAGCATGTCTCAAGGAACTATGATGCATCAAGAAAAGTAACTCTCATCAAATCTTTACACTGAAGCACAGTTATAGAGGTAAAGTAAAATATTGGCTCAAGTCTGTATTTATTTTAGATGTTGGTGTCAAATTAGAATGTATTTCTCTGAATTTTAATTTGGCATTGCTATCAGAAGCAACAGATATGCAACAGACATGACACGTGACTCAGGAGCAGTTTAGGAGATTTAGAATTGTCAAGTCAGAGCCCAAGTGGCAGCTCAAGGATGTACAGCTATAACACAGTGTCCAACCAAGACTGCAAAAAAGATAGGGTTAATAACCAGCTGTGAAAAACATCTGCAGACAAGACGAGTAATTCCCAACTCAAGCCCTATGCTGGAAAATAATGGAACAAGACAGAAGTTGGTTCACATACTTTGGCAGTAACTCAAAGACAGTGGAGGTACCCAGAAGGAAACAGCATCACAAACCGGTGAGGTGGCAGCTCCACTCATGAGCTGAAACCAATGTTTTGTCATAAAAAGTACAACACTTCCACTCAACTGTTATTTCCAGTTTTATTAACAGATGGGTGTGAAAAATGGAAGTCTACCAACAGTATAGGCAGAGGTCCGTGCATCTTCAAAAGCAAGCTCTCAGGAAAACACGAGGTATTAAAAAGAACAGCTTTAAAACCACCACTAAGATTCATCACAGACCAACAACTACTTATGTCCTAAGTTACTGCCATCTTTTCTGGACAACTGGGGCATGTGTCAGGAATGCCCCAGAATATCTGTCCTGGCAAATCTTTCACCTGCAGCTGAAGGCACGTTAAATGTGCTAATTGTCAGAATCCTTTCAACACACAGCTCTTCAGAAGGGGATTTAGTACTAGAAAGGACATGCAGAGAGCAGCATAAGCATAGTTTGGGACAGGGGAGCCTATTTTATTTTGCCCTAAGCAACACTTGATGGTTTGGATGGAATTCAGGTTCAGAATAAAATAGGTTTGCCTTCAAAACAGATCGCATAATTGGCTTTAGGTTTTAGTGCAATTTTCTTTTTAAATGGACCAAATCTTTAAGTTGCTCATAACTCAACTGTTTGAAAACAGCAGCAAACCTAACTGCCCCCAAGGAAATATATTCTTATCCCCAAACTGAGACACAAAGATTGGCAAGCCAAGCTGCGATGAAGGAAACTGCTACAGCAGCATCTTGAATTAAACAGCAACCAGCAGTCCCCAGACAGCCCTGAGAATTGCAAATCTAAAGGTGTGACTTCTGTTTCACAGATTTATTTTGCATCAATCAAAACTACATAAAACCCAGTCCTAATATCCATTCAAAACTATGAAGGCAGTTCAGCAGAAAGGGATAGAAGTGGTAAGGCATTAAGCTTTTATGCATGTATTTTATATCTTGCAGCAAAGCAAGGCAACAAAGTAACACTTCAATAGTTTGCTCAAATAAAGGTTTAAATCAGCAATCTGATCTACTCACCCTTTTCACCGGCATCCAGGGAAAGTTTTGTAATGTCATCAGCCAACGTATCTTGCAAGTGGTCTTGTCCATGCTCTGCATCATTATCATCAAACTGAGCTTCTATAATGACATCCGGACTTCTAGCATCGCCTTTCGCTGTCTCTTGAGGAATGCAAGTCCCCAACATATCCTCGGGGACATCTGATTCATGTGTGGCTTCTGTTTCTTTGTCACTACCATCTGGCTTTATTACCTGAAGGAGCAGGGGATTTAAAAAAAAGAGGCAAGCTAAATCACTGGACTGAAGAAAGAAAACATTATCTTTCCTTTTTCATCGGCTTCCCCAAGGAGCTGACAATGAATTGTGGGTGGCTGGTGGCACACTACAATTGCCATGTAATTAGCCACAGATATTGCACAATCGAAAGAGGTACCTCTCTAGGATAAAGACGGAACAGCATGGCTTTTGCAATACCTCAACTGTGACAATAATGTATCCAAAGTGTATCTAGAGCATAACCATACAGTTCCTGCCAAGCCTCTAATCGGCTCTCCAGAAGTTGGGAGTAGGCACAGAGAGGGAGGAGGATACACTACAATTTAATGAGTTGCTTAGACCATTGTTCACCAAGATACACTAATCATCCTGGGAAGTCCCAAAACCTGAGCAGTTGCAGTGAATGCTGGGATCATGTCAAAGCACATCTCAGGGAGAGCTCCCCCAACACACAATTAGGAACAGACTGAAAAAGTACAAACCAGAGAACACGGTGACCTGCGGAGGAACTGGACTGTGGCAGCTTGGTAAGGCACTGAGCTTTACCTTTCTTTTAGGCTCTGGTCTTTTTGTTAAAGGCACTCAATTATTGCTGTTACTTACACAAATCTCCTAATTAAATTACTGAGAGGAATGAACTCAATTAGAGCGCAAATTACTTAACCATTAACTAACTGATAAATGAGCTAAGTAACTCACCATTGTTACAGATTTGTCCCCACTTTAGTGCAGCAATGTCACAGGGGGAGGAGAAACCATATGTGTAATCACGTCAAACAAAATCATGACGAACCCATGTCCCAGCAAAGTAGACACCAGACCTGGATGGCATCCTTTCATTGCATGTGACAGAGGCAGAAACTGCTCCATCTTGGGTTACAATGATCAAAATGGTTCATACCTTGAACACGTTATGCCTTTACTAGCATCCTTCACGTAACCACCAGCAAGTTGCAAGCACCCACCTGGCCCTGGAACCTAGAACCAGGTTTTAATTTCAAAAGTGTTTAAGTTTCACTCAAGCTGCGGTACTTCAGGGCAAGATTCAAATTGGCATGGAATAAGAAATAACCTACTAAACATTAAAATCACAAAGAAACTGGGTGACCCCATTCCAATGCCCTCCTGGCAACAGAGCTCCTCTCCAGCTGATGCTGGTGTTTGCCAGGCAGGTAACTCCCTGGAGATGCTCCTCCAAGGTCTCCAGTCCTCAGAATCGCTAACACAGTACAGGACAGCAGCAACTCATGCCACCAGCAAAGCAAGTGAAGGGCCCTTTAAAAAATGCAATAAAAACCCCCAACTTTCTGGTAACATACTTTACATGATAGATACAGTCACTAGAAACAAGCACAAATAGCCTCAACAGGTTCTAGCTGAAGACAACCATTCCAAGTAAGAAAAATATAATGCAAAAAGCTCCACAAATTATTGTTTTGTAACTAAAAAGGAAATGGATCAAATCAGACCTGTACAGGGAAGACTTTCACAATTTTACATACACATATATGTATATGTGTGTATATATATTTACATATACAGAGCTACAGTCATGCTTTCAAGCAGTACCCATTTCTCTGTAATCTTTTCACAATACATTACAGAAATAAAATCAATTTTCAAACAGGATTGAATTCAAGTCTTTAAAAAAAAAAACTCAGATGACATTACTTTGAACTCTTGTTACCTTTTGTGACTCTGCTTTCCATCTTTATTTTCATTTTTTAATATGTATATAATTTGTTACCATAGCAGATTTAGACTCAAACACTAAATTGTGACAAAAAGGAAAAAAGTTTGGCAGAAAGTGGGAAAATGGCCGATTATTAAACCTGGCTACATTTGGTACATAAAATACTGACACACAATGGTCTGGGCAAGAACAGTCTATTAGATTAGAGAGCTGACAAGGCTCCACATGCTAGTGACTGCCAGTGTGCCTATCCAAAAAGAAAACCAGTGTCAACAGTAATGTTTGGACCCTACAATGGTCAGATGTGGATGTACTCAGCTCTTAAATTTCAATTGCAACAGATGTGTGCAAGTGTGCAACCGCAGCAGGAATTCATTTTCTTCAACCCCTTCAGGTTTTGCCTGAATTTCTTTCTCTCCAAGTCATTCTTTGGAGAGTGTGAGATGTGTTTTGGGTGCTAAATCACAAAGCTTTCTATATGTAACATCAACAGCAAACAACATATCTGAATGACAGGAAGTGCTTCTCTAAAGATGCAGCACTGAAAACCTTGTGCTTGAAGAGTTTATGTTGCATTAAAGAAGGCAGGAGATACAGATTTCTTTTTAAATGATATATACTAAAATTACCGTGCTTCCCCCAAGCTAGAGGACACACACTGCTGTCGCTAGCTAGCATGATACTCCAGCTGTGACTACCCAAGCCCCCAGTCACACATTTCCTTATGGATTTGCAAATGGACTTTTAAGTAAAGTTTTCCAAAGTTCACAAAATCACAACCTCCATACAGTGTAGAGCAGAAAAATGTCCAGATGCTGGCAAGCATGGGTCATAGGATTTGTTTTCTTTTTAAGGCCAAGACAGATCATTTAGGCTGACCTCATACACAACAGAGTAAGGAATTTCACCCAAGATTTCTTACATCACATCAAAAATTTAGGGAAGCTGTACATCACAAGACTGCAAAGCTGCATGAGACTTTACAAAATTGGGAGCTCAATGGATACAATTACTCCATTTAAGATGATTAGAGTTGCTGGCCAACATGAGCTCATCACAGAGATTCCAAAAAGCAGGATCCTTCTGTATATGAGCAGCAGCAAATCTGACCATGACAGAATAAGCATTTCTTACGTGCAGCACCTCAGAAAACAGAAACTGATGATACTGCACTCTCCTATTTCTTATTATGCTATTGAAGCTTATACATGACATAACACATACAGTTAGAACATACTGGTATTTATCAGAGATGCAGAATAAATCAAATACACAACTGGCTAAGTCTACCACATAATCATATGTGCAGTAGAGAGCACCACTCTTCACCAGTGCAGCTGACTCTGCATGGACCCAGAAGGAGGGGATTCCCCTGTGCTGCATAAGCATGAAATGCATGACCCTACTATCATGCAAACATCCCAGGATGCATGAGTAAAGCCCCTTAAAGGACCTTAACTTCGTGACTGGGAAGTCAAATGTCAACTTCATGATCATATTATTTTCATATGATTTTTAATTTTAAAAAAGCTTTTAATAAGCATTTTTATGAAAGGCAGTTGCTTATTTGGTCGTCTGATCCTTAAGATAGTGGCTGAATAAGTCTTCTTCCAACTTTAAACAAACATCTATTACTGAACAAGCATCAAGTTTCTGCCCCACAGTGATTAGTTTGTAAAGTCATAGTTGACTGAACACAAGATCTTTGAAGGAAAATCCTATTTCAACCATAAATGTAATAAAAAACAGCTAGTGGGCAAGTACATCCTGGCATGGATACATACAGTCTGGACAGCAGAGCGATTACCTTGCTGCATCCAGCCCAGTCTTGAAGTAGCCATCAAACGAACAATTGTCCTTACTCGGGAGGAATTTCTTCCAACAGAAAACTGAACTGGGAGTCTGTGCATCTCAAAGCACAGGCATTACCTCCTGAGCTGCAGGAGAAACTGCTTTCTCTGCCAGAAGCAACCTTATACCTGCCCTGTTAGTTCCAAGCTTTTCACAGACCTTCCACCTAAGCCTCACATCCACACATGGACAAAGCCCAGGCCTGTTTATTCGGATCAGGTATGAAGTTTTTGTTGCTGCCTCCTCAATGGCAACAGTTAACAACGCATACATTAGTCTATAAAGTCAAACCATTGAATCAGACCAGTGATTTGCAATCACCTTTGAGCTATTAACCCTCAGGCTTTTTCCAATAAATGCACCAAGCCTGCAAAGTGTTTAAGCCTGATACTAATAGCTTTGCTTTTCTTCCTTATTCATCGCTGATCCTTACAAGCAATCCATGAATCCTCACAGATCTGGAGACATGGATGACTGCTGGACTAGACACAGTTGAACAGATATACCTTGCATGGCTACGTACGGTCACTGTTTTCAACAGAAGCTTGTGCAAAGAGACCTCCTTCACCGAAAGCATCTTGCAAGTAAGGAAGCAGGATCATCATCCCTACAGCTGTTTTGCACACAGATTCAATAAAAGTTAAATTCTTCATCGCACTCAAAATGCTGGTATTAAAAAGAGGGACTAACATATTGAATTTTAGACATTTCCACTAGAGCATACTATTCTTGGGATTTTTCAGATCAAACTTGCCCACCACGCTCCAGGACATCACTATTACTTCAAGCACAGAGCATCTTAAATTCTTTAAACGTCCAACTACTTGTGCTCATTTTTTTGCAGAACTGCTTCAGAAATTCAAAGGCAGCATTTGTTTCCACTTTAAAAAGAAACAACAAATAGATACATGACTCATTCTTTTAAAAAAAAAAAAAAAGTTTAGATTTGATAATGAAGGAGTACACTTCTGACATTTATCACATTAGCCAAATTTGGTCAGCTAGACCCCTTGCAAAGTACCCTTCCTGCCACTCCAGAATTCACCAAAGCTCCCAAAGGAGGTCTTGCAATGAACATGCAGTAGGAAACCCACAAGTACACAGAACAATCCACTGGGAATTAGGTTTTTGGTGGGATTCCACAGAGGTCTGCGGTAGGCCAAGCTTTCCCAATAATCTGAAACTAAATATTAAGTCACTGGTAATAAAACTCACAGATGACAAAGACTTGCAGAGCAGTCAAGTTCAGTTGGTGAACAAGGCTGATCTGAATCCAGAATGTTTGAGAATAGCCAAAAGTAAACTCAAATATCTAAGAATATGCAACACATGCCTGTGAACGGGTCTGCCCTGGAAATTGCTGACTCTGAAAAGAATGTGAAAGATTTCTAATGAACAAAAATCTTAGCAATAGGATCCTTTGTATTATAAACAGTAAAAGCAAGCTTAGCTCTGTAATACTGCACTGATGAGAGACACCAGACTTGTGCAACTTGTATTTTCATAAGGATACTGGAGAAGAATGGAGATGATACAGCACAATACCTTTTCTCCCTAAGTCAGCCAAGACCCAGCAAAACTCCTCATAATGAGTAATCAAGACCAAAATGTGTTACTTTTTCAAAAGATTTTAGAAGTGACAAGCCATTAATGGTAACTCCTCACTGGGGCAAAAAGATCACGCACAAAGAGGCTTCTCATGGTGCTACAGAAAGGTGCCATAGATTCACCAGCAAGTGGAAGCTGAAGACAGATTCCTAGCAGGCAGGGAGCTCACGTTAAACAGGGAGGACTAAATATGGGAACAGCTATAAGGGAAATAAGGTTTTCAGCCCAAGCCTACCTCCTGAGGTCTGCAGACCAAGGTAAGATGCCTTTCTTCCAAAAAATACTTTGGTCAAACACAAGTTCTGCTTTAGCTATAGGCAAGTTATGATGCTCAATACTGAGTAGAGAGGCAAAGTTTAGGTCAGTTGTTGATCCTCTCTGCAGCTCAGCTTTAGTTAAGCAACAAGTTTGAGACACAGAAACAGGTTGAAAGTGGTTCTTTCAAAAGGAAGACAGCTGAAAACAGGGGCTTTGGACCAAGTTACCATCTCACCGTTAAAAAGACTGTTGCTACCACAACATTAATACAAACACCACATTTCATACCAATACTGCGAACACCTGCATCCATTAGTCTCCCAGCTTTTGCCATATTAAACAGGCTTCACTTAAAAGCCAGTTCCTTAATGTTCACTCATGAGGGAGTAGGAACAGAGCCTGGCTAACATGAGGATGCTGTCACAGTTCATACATACATGCTAGAGCCAAGCTACCATAAATATTGCAATGAAGAGCTTTACTTTTCTGAAAAGAGCAACCAAACAACGGCTGGCTCGCTCTAGCTCCTTCTTGGCTAAAGAAAGGATGGCACTTCCAATAAGAGAAAAAACACCTGTTCCAATCACCCTTCCTTCCCTTTGTAATCCCACATATGCCAAACAGCTCTGGCAAAGATGACAACTCAGTAAAGGTGACTAGTCTCAGTAGGAGCAGTTACGGCATTACTTTAAAATAGCAATAAGGTTAGAGTGGGGTTTTTGTTGTGGTTTGGGGTTGCCTTTTTTTTTTTTTTTTAAAAACAATCTTTTAATTCTAAATCACTGGAAACACTTGCTAACAGCCCGCAGGATAGCTATTTTATATTAAACAGCACATTACAGTTTACATTCCAGGCATCACATCAGATGCAATAATCATACAAACATCCAACCCAAAATCTCTCCTCTTGACTAGGAAAGGCTACTCGCCCCTCCCCAGTGGGCTCTGTTGTTCCCAGATGTCACACACAGTTTTGTCAGGGTAGTCGCTAGAAAGCCATCCTGCCTGTGGATTTAAAGGGGTAAACGATCAGGCTTCTTGGAAACGGCAACTTTTCAGAGCTCTTTTCTGACTCGCTCCCGCTGCAGCAGGTGAGAGGTGGGAAAGAAACACATGAAATCTACTGCATGTGTTTTCAAAAGAAAATATAGAGACAGATCAGCAGTATGTCCATCAAACTTATTGAATCCCCAAAGCCATCTCTCCCCTGCCCTTGCCAGCATCCTACATCCTCTCTGCTCAGACTAACCTGCAGCAAAGTGAGTTTTTACTGCAGAGTTAATTCAAGTAATCAGATTAAGCATCCATGTTTAGTCCAGCCCAAGCAGGCACAGGAGCCAGCCCTACATCCAGGCTTGTCAGGCAGCTGCACAAGTAACAGATTTAACTGCAGGGAAAAAAAAAGCCAACATATCTCCAAACAGCCACCTTTTCTCACTACTTTATCCTGCCAATAAACCCGATTCCTGAACAGTTCACTCATCTTCTCTCTCTGCTTCAGACTGTACTTAAACATCACAGGTTACAGTGTGTCCCCTCCAAATGCAACTCAAATCCTTCTCCTACCGCCTCACACAAATAACCAGAATAACAAGTGGAAAAGTATCAACAGGGAAAATTCTCAAGACTGACCTTTCTGAATCCTAAAGCCAAAACAAGAATTGTTCCCTCAGCTTGTATTTCCACTCCCTATCTGGTCTCTGATCTGTCATTTGCCTCTGAAAGCTTCCCATT
>VZTL01038610.1:86104-111339 GCA_013400535.1 Scopus umbretta
GACTGACCTTTCTGAATTCTAAAGCCAAAACAAGAACAGTCTCCTCACCATGTATCTCCACTCTCCATCTGGTCTCTGACCTATCACTTGCCTCTGAAAGCTCCCTGCTCACGTTGCCCTGGCCCTCATCCCACACCTACAGTCTGCTTCCAAACATGTTTATCAACACCTCATTATCACTGAGCAGGAGACAGTTGCCTCTGCCCCCATCTCTCCTCAAGTCTACTCCTGCCTTCACCCCTTGCTGCCATCTCTCTGTGGTCTCCCCGGATCCATCTCTCCCAAGTCTAGCTCTTGCACCGCTGCCTGTAGGACACACAGCCCTAGGATCAGCACCACATTCCCTCAGGTTCATTTCATCTGGTTCTCCTAACAGGATAAATTAAACAGCTCCATCTGTACAGTCCTGCCTTTTGTACCCTCTAACAACTACTGAGAAGCAGGAAGGGAAAAAGTTGTCAGAAGCAGCTGCCCCCTGTGCAGCACAGGTACCCCATGTGCCATGGGCCACACCACTCCAAAACTCCACAAGGAGACACTCTGCAGCCTGCAGAGAAAATATCTGAGCTCAGAGAGGGCCCCTTGCCCCAAGCTGCTTTGAAAGCAGAGCTGGTAAAGGCTCATAATAGGCCCATGGTAGGTCTGTACAACCTTTCCCAAGAATTACTTGGGGACGCCTGTGAGAGATATCTCTCTGGGCTTGAGGGATTCACACTTCAGAGGTGCTCTGTGATATTTAGACGTGCTGAGGGTAATGGTGTCAAGGAGATGTGGGGAAGCACAGTGTCCCCGTGCCCACCTGCAGGGAACACAGTATGATCTCCTTTGTAGACAATCCCACCTGGTAAAGACTCCCAACAGCGTTACAAAGAGCTGTGTATTATTATAGCCAGATCAACAAAAATGTTCCACACTTTCCACTCCTCCTGCCACCCCCAGAATTTGACGTGGTGCTAAAGAAACAGCCTCTATTTTCAGAATACCTACCGCCATTGCACTGACCTTCCCACACACATTCCCCAAAACACAGGAGTCCCTGGAGCAGAAGTGATACAGCAAACACCTCGTGTCCCAGCCACGGCTTTCCAACTCACACGCTGTTCTTTTACGCAGCTATATATTGTCCGCTTAAAGCAGTGATGAATGCTTAGCCATAGGCCATCATCTGTACAGCAAATCTGTCTAGTAAAAATTTAAGTTTGACCCCAGGAAGGTGCAAAAGATCTAGTTCAGCATCCAACCTTTAACAACACCCAGTAATCAACCTTCTCCTATACACTCACAAAATCTGATGAGGCACACACAGTTCCTCCATCTCCTACAAGCAAATTCTTTTCATAAAACTGGCAGCCTCCCTGCTGGACCCCAGCAAAATGTTCCTTGTACCTTGGGTCTTTGTATTGCCTGCTCCTCGCAAGACCTCCCACTTTGGTGCATCTCATGAGCTGTGTGTTGCACTCCAGGCCACAGCGAACTGGAAACAAGAGTGTAATGCACAGGGCCCAGCTATGAGGTTGCCAGAACATATTGGTTTGAAACATCACAGAAAATATTCGGCTCCATATTTTCAACAGTAGCCAGGAAGAAAATGCATGGAACAATTTTGAGAACTGTTTTTCAAAAGTCATTTAAATCAAATTATGCCCCATCCACACTGGCAGCAAAACCCTCTCTACTAACTGGAACTGGTTTTCTTTTCTTTGTGTGTGTGTTCTTTTCTTTTTGGTTTAACATATTTTTTTCAAAAAACTGTCTCCCAGCCATCTTTTTCTGGTAATGTGGACAGGCACTGCAGCACTACAGGAATGGGTGCCAGGACAAAACCTATGATGCACAATCCCTAGAATAAATCACTCAAGAGGTCTGGATTAGAGGAAGAAAGCAACATAAGGTTACATCTTCAAAGGTATGATTCTCTGAAATCATTGCATTTTCAGCAAAGTACGGCAGAAAGATATCCAGTTTGTATCTGATCTAAAGAAGCAGCCAGGCTTTTGGATTATTTGCAATTTCAAGACAACACCATGAATCAATACATATTTTAAAAGATATAATTATTACACAGTGCTTGCATGTAATCAGAAAAGAATCTACTTGTGCTGAGTGTGTATCATTTGAAAGCTGCAACGCCAAGCAAATCCACACCGTTGGCTCACACAAACCCAAAGTATTATACATTACTGCCTTTTTTTTTTTTAAACAATACAAGTATGTATGAAAAACATATTTCCTGGAAACAACGATACTCTTTGAAGACTTATTCAACATTTCATAAACCGAACAAGCCTGCACCCGCACGTGCCCGTAAGAGGAAAGTGGGTTGACAATGCAAACTAATCGAAATGTACTGGAAGGGCTATCCAAGATATTTGCATACATACACCTCCCAAGGCTATACAGGTTTGCAGCTTTGTTCAGAACTATGCAAAAATTATTTCCCATGTGTCTATGAAAATCTCTTACTGGTGATCAGCACTTTAACTCATCAAGGCAGGAAACAAACAAATCAACCAAGAGTTAACATGTTGGGGCTAGTGCCTTAAGCCCCTCACCTTTTTTTTGTTCCTTCTGATCAGGCTCCGAGTGCCAGTTCCCAGGGGTCCCAGCCCTGCGCATGTTTTGACACACTTTCAGAGCCCAGAATGGTACACCTGGGACAAAGCACACACTGTTCAGGAAGTGCATGGGGGCCAAGAAAAGCAATAGAAGTTTCCACAGTTAACTTGCATTACTGGTTGCCAATAAGCTTCTTATTATTAAAACCCGTAATTGGAAACTGTCATATTGCAGAACAATTTATGGAAGTTTTCAAAGTATATATGCCCCGGTGGGAACTTCCTTTGACCAGTGTGTTCCCTCAGCCCAGATCTGCTTATTTATTCACACAGTGGGAGAAGAGCACCAGGAACCTAAACAAGTCATTGCTGAAGCATCACTGAGACTCCCACTCTAGGAGTGTTTCAAATAGTTCTTAGCTTCTTAGTCTTTCCAGTTATCCATCTTTACAGCTGCATTCAGTCAACAGCAGGGCTGCCCTATCTTTATTCCATTTTATTTTCTGCAGAAACTTCCTTGCACTTACACTGTGATCAACTGCTCCTTTGACGACACAAAAGGCAAAATGCAGCTGCTCTAGACTGAGTGCATCCCACTATGCCTGCCTCAATCCCATCAAATAAACTCAGCAAAATTAAATCCTACCCCTACAGTCTCTACCCTTTCAAACCAGTGAAACTGGCACCTACATTAATTCCTAAATCAGATTTCAATTCTATTAAAATATGTCTCCGACCAAGAACAACAGCCTCCCCCAATGCCAGCATGATACTATCAAAGTAAACTGCACAAACCAGCCAGTGGTTCCTTTGCAGATAGTCATGTTTTGGTGTGAAGGCAATGGGATTTCATAACAGGTGCTGGAGATGCACCCCAGGAAACTTAGAGACTTTTAGCAACAGAAGACTGAAGTCCACTTTAACACTACATTTTCCATGCAGGAGCCAGCAAGTACCATCTGCCAGAGTGGTCTCTCACTACAAGCAGTTACATCCTCTAGGAGATGGGTCGGCATCAACCAACCATCAGATTAACTGTATTTTGGCATGTTGTGCTGCTGCCAGTTCCAGTCATGCATACCAAGATCTGTAAATTCAGTACCTTCCCCATCACCCTGGGACAGGCACTGAAAAGGCTCTGTGCTCAGGTGAGGCTGTGGCAGAACAGGCACAGCCACGGCAGAAGATGACCACCCGCAGAAGAAAGGAACTGGAGGAGATAATCCCTGCAAGCATACTAATTCAGGGAAAAGAAAATCAAATGATTCACTGTGGATAAAAGATAGCAGCTTCCTCTACTGTTGAGAGCTTTCTGTGTCCCTTAAAGTCATTTCTGAAGAGAAGACAAGCTGTGAGCCAAACATACTCCTTCACACTTGATATCAGCAAATTCTGATTCTGGACAGCATCTCACTGCAACATAAAGCACCAAGTGCCTGTGGAGGAGAGGAGGGAGATGACAGCAGCACATTTTGCTCAAAGATTCCTGCAAATACACAGTCTGGGTTTTCAAACTGTGAACGTTCCTTACCTGTGACCTAAAAACCTGCTACAAATCCATTTATCCGGGCTTCCTGACTTAGACACCATTTCACTCAAATGCACAGGAGTTCTTGAATGCCTAGTTGGAAAGTACAGGTGGGACTGCCTTCATATGAAATTACTATTACAGCCAGGAAATCCCAGACTTCCATATCTATCTTAGACTATCAATAGGTTCCTTATGAAGTGCGTAAGGAATATAATCCTGCTCTCAATCACCCATGACTTTTGGTAAGTCATTCATACCATCTTGCCTAGTTTGCACTACTTGACGCTGTGCTAGGCAGATCTGCATATTGTGTACTGAAGACATTACAGATGAATTTCATATGGCTAGCAAGACAGAGTCTGAGTGTGAAAAGAAGGCTGAAAAAGGCAAAGCAGCTATGGTAAAGCCACACAGATACCTGACAGTTTTCATAAATTAAGTATCTTGGGTTGCTCTGCTTAATGGGTATCAGAGCAAAAGTATGTCAAAGAAAAACACACCATTAGCTTTCTATGAACAGAGGGAGGCTTTCTCTCTTCGTCCCACCCAGGGACTAAGGCTTAACCATACAGACCGCGTTCAGGCTTCACAACCGTAGATCAGACTTTCACAGCAGGTACTCACATAACCAAAGGGCAGCATTAGTTTATTTACAGCTGCTAGTTGAAATGAAGACAGGACAGAAACAAATGTCCCACCGTTCCAAAAACAAAGCACCACTTATTTTTTGTCATTGGGAGAAATCGAATTCTTACTTCTACACACAAAGCTAATGGGCTTATCGCTAATCACAGCAATTACTGAATTCCTATTTAAAGATGACTCGAGATATCATTCTGTTGTATTGCACTTGGGAATATCATTAAAACAGCAAAACAGAAGCAAAATTATTAAAGACTCCATAGTTATAACCATAGCATAGCTACCTCTTCTTAAGTTTCAGGCACTTACTAGTAAGAATTTTTGGCAATTTGGTTATCCATGCCTATCCAAAATTAGTTCATACCTTGGTCAAAACATTTAAAACCAAAATTTCAACTAGTTTAGAACCAAATTATCTGATTCTGAAATATTCAGGTAATTGTCTATTACTATAACAGAAAACTAAATTTTTAATATAAACTTCACTGAACTCACCTCCAGCAGCAAAACTAGTTCAAGTTGCTCTGCATAAACACAGTTCTGCTATGACTTTTTCTTGTTCTGCAGCTTCGTCTATACACAAACAGCAGCAACAGTACCAAAGAACTGATCTCTTTCTAAAAGCAAGTCATGAACCTGCCACAACAGAAGACATACTAGAAGGAAAGGTATAAGAATGTGGTAGCAGGTCTGTCTCCAGGGAATTGACATGTCTTTCTTTTCCTGCTGGAAGGCAAGCAAATGCCCATTCAAGGCACAGGTTCCACACACCACTATCTCTGACAAAACACATCCTTCCCAGGGTTATTTGTTTTCTACTTGTGCTCAGTTGCTCCAGTCAGAACCAGGGACACACCATATGGAGGGCTATACCAAAACATGTATAACATTGTTAATGCTCCATGGAACTTTTAGGAAGTTTTTATTGAAGACAAAACACATCAACAGGAGGGAATAGATGAGAATAAGAAGGTTACATGCAGATTGCCTTTGAGAAGAGCCCATCTAAAAGGAAATTCAAACTCAAGTAAGGAAACTTACTTGAGTTTGCATTTACAACTAAGGCCCAAGGTGTAGCTAAAAAAGCTTCTTGAAACAGATGGGTGACGCTCAGCATTTTGCTGAGCACCTGTATTGCTGCAGTGTTTTCTCTCCGTCTAGTGAAAACAATCAGTATCACCAGGTTTCCTCTTGAAATGGCGGCAGGGAAATGACTGCCAGCATTTGCGTCATATGGATCTGCTCACATTACTTAGTGACGAATCTTATTAAAAAGCAAGCATCTCAAGCGAAATGTCTATAGCTCAGTTTGCTTGCATTTACCTTTAGCAACGTGGTACGCTTCATTAAATTTCGAAGCAGTGTTTATTAGAAGAGTAAAACGCATCAGCATCCTTCACCAGGCTTCTCAGCTTATTTTCATGACGTCAATATTCAGGTTGACTTAATCCAGTGAAAATATACATTGATTAAACACGGTCTCAGAGCACCTTCCACAGCACCGAAAAACGCAGTAAATAGGAATGACATATTTTTACTTCTTTCCTTCAGAATAAGATTTACCATTACCATAAACAAGGTATATCTCACCTTCGCAACCAGCAATTTAAAAAGCCTCTCCCTGCAGCGAGCACTGGGAAGGACTGGCCACAACAGAGTTCCCTGCCTCTTGATGCCAGGTACCCTCTGGTCTGTTTTTCTTGCCTGGCAATGGATGCTGTTTATCAAAAGCTCTTCCACAGAACGAATCAAAAGTTAAGCTCAATTGTTATCTCAATTGAAAATTTAATGCAGGACAAGGGACTAACACTGGGGGGTTTCTGTTGTACTGCTTCTCTACAAGCTGAGTACCACTAACAAGAGATTTCAGTGTATACTCCTCCTCTGTAACCTAAAGTTACAAAGCAGTCTAGGTTTTCCTTCCCTCTCTCAAAATTCATTAAAAAGCTTTATTCAAGCTGAGATTTTGTATACAAATTTTCTGCCAAGAACAAATTTTTACAACTGAGTTTTAAACTCCTTTAAAAAAAATCCAGAAATTTATAATGGAAATACTGACAGTGTCCATAATCACAAGTGCACAAACATTATTGCGATGGATAGTTCGTATCTCATCCAAAAAGGAAAGAGAAGTTGGTGTCTCAACCAAATTCCATGTTCGTTCTGTAACAGTAGCCAGTTATGAGATCAGTAAAAACAGGTGCAAACAAAAAATACTGGGGATTTAAACACTGATGATGGCAGCATAAAGCCATCACCTTGCTCATTAAACTCCGATTGTGCAAGATTTTTTTTTAGAAAGTCTTGAATTACTTTATAACTCATTTCTCCTGGGCAAACTCTTCTCTTAGTGGTCATCACAGGCTAACTTGGCAAATCATTGAATTCTGCTTCCAAATCCTAATAGCTTGGCCATTCCCAGAAATTATTAATATACTGATTTATATTCAGTTTTGTCGATTTTATCTCTTGGCTCAGTCTGATGAAGCCCACCGCTATACGTGTGCAGCTCAGACAGTCACACAAAAGCCAGCTATTCCCTGCTGACAAACTAAATCTCTGCCCTACAACTTTCCATGAGTTCTCTCCTCTGCCTCAGGATAAGCTTTGTGTTCCAGTCAGAAATGGATGGCTGCACACTGTAACTGAATCTCGCAGGCTATGCAAAAGCAGTGATGAGCTACCTGCGACATTGCCTGGAAGAGTCACATCTCAAACAGAAAGAATCAGTGTCCACTTGTAGCAATATATTCGTCTTGATATCATGCACATACTTCTAATTCTCTTAACAAATGCACAGTAAACACCATGATGCAAAGCAGAAATACAAGAAAAATTATGTTCTTGGTTGTGTTACAGAGCTACAAAGCCGAGGTGCTAACAGGCCATGTGGGGAAGCACCACAGTGTCAAGTGTAACCCCATTCAACACTCTTGCAAAATGAATCTGAGAATGGCAAAATTCAGAAGCACGGCTCAAAAACATGTGACTGTGAACTAGCCTTGACATCTGCTTATGTCATTAATAAAATATTTAATATACGAAGAACACTGGGTGTCCAAAAGTGCCTTAACCGGTGCTGAAATGTGTTAGTCATCCAACAAGAACTCTCAGTTCAACACTGGAAATTACAGAACAAGGAAATCAAATCAACACTTTACAAGGTAGCCAGCTCAAATGCTAAGTCTGGACCATGCAAACTGCAAACATTCATTACCAAAAATTACAGATTGCTAGCCCTTTTTACCAGAAAGGAAGGCAGTATCTCTCCCTTGCAGTACATTGTGTACAATTATTGGACTCTGACATAGGCAGCTACACTGAGCTTTCAATATGCTCATTAAACAAGCCAAATAAATTCAAAGCTGCTTCATACTGCTGAACTCAAAGCAATCTTCACTTGTTCAATCTTCCCCTCTGGGTAAAATTAAGTAAGGGATGACATTTAACAACTTTCCTTACGTGGAAGAAATTATTTCAAGAGTATCTACAAAGGTAAACTGTAATAAGGTAAATGTGTTAATGATAAATTGTTTAAGCAACTTGACAAAGAAAAAAGGCAAATTCACACCCAGCAAAGAGGCAGGCTATTTCAGACAATTGAGAAGAAAGTAAATTTGTGTTCATTACAATTATTCATGTATCATTTAATTAAGCTGTTTCCATAATAATTTCTGTCATGTAACTTAAGAAGTCTTGAGAAGTATACTCCTGGAACTCCACAAGTGACAGGACTAAATCTCAGCTCCAGTTCATCACAGGGAAGTTTGTAGAGCAGCCTCTGCAAACAGTACCGCCACTCTGCAACTCACCAACTGAGTTTGTGTTGATGTTTTAAAACAAGAAAAGTTTAGCCCTTTCATATACGCACACTTTTAAGATAACAAGATTTTCTTCACAGCTTCAAGTTAGGCACTGAAGTACTTTGTTATGGTTAGCTTTATCACATTGAATCCAAATGCTCTGGATTAGTAATCAACTCTTCTGACAGGTGTCCAATAATGAAACACACCATGCAGCTAGCAATGACTCACCATTCATCTTAAGGTGATAAAACAGAAAAGGAAGATGGGCAAGTTCTCAGATCCTACCCAGGCAGCCCACAGCTTTAGGAAACCTCTTCCATTTGCTTTCTCACCAGCAAAACCAGTGTTTTGATGCGGCAAACTTCGACCTGCCTGCTCCAACTCTACCCACAGATGACAGCTACCACATCAAAGACTACTAGTACCCAAAGCATCTGCGTTGTCTTGAGAGCTGAGGACATGTGAAAAGCAAGTAAATGCCCTCTAAGGTAAAACATTAAGTCCTCTACTTCCTTTTTGCCTAATACCTCCTTAAATTCTTTGCCTTGTTTTGAAATGTCTGTTCACCCTTCAAGCTAATCTGCTGCTTACCATGTACCATGTTACGCCTATGCCGTAACACCATTATCAGAAGAAGAAACCACTTCACACAGAAGTTTATTCTTGCCTGCTGGGGATCCAAATTCAAATCCCACTTCTCCATTTGGGAACCAAAGTCACCACTTCCATCTCTACAGTTTGACTATGCTGGGCTCTGGCACTGGAGGATGGAGGATGCATAGAGAGAAAGCAAATGAAGGACATAACACAGGGATAGAGATCCGTCACGTGAAGTGTTGAAGTATGCACACACTCTCCCAGCTCTGTCTACCCGTTCTCGCGCACAGACTGCTGAATAAAGTACTTTATAACCCCTAGTCTCCCAATGATACAGCACTAGGAGATGTCAAATGACACCAGGAGGTTGCGCATTAGGCACTGGGAGTAAGTGCAGTTCTTGCTTAAGCAATTATAACAAGCTGGGGAATACTTGCTCCATACTCTGGCACCACCCCCCTGCAACACATGTGCTGCTTGGTGGCATCAGCAGCTCCACCAGCACACGCCTGGGGCAGCACCCCCCAGAAACCCCGGCCCCCCTTCACTGCCCTTTTCCGAAGTTAAAGCTTCTGCTGCATGTTGCAGATGATTAAATGGCTTTTACAGTCCCTGATCCAAAACAAATTAAAAGGGATACAAGTCCAAAAGTATCCGATAAGCATTTGTTCACAGTGAAACAATTAAACGGAAGGATTTGTCTTGTTAAACATACAAAAGGTTATCGATAACCTACCAGTTCACACCATGTCTTCCAGCTCCAGGGAGGGACCAGTTCCCATTCCATAACAATGCACCTGTACTGCCAGCCATGAGCAGACACAGCCAGTCACCTCCAACAAAGGCATCCTCCCCCTAAGGAGCACATTCAAACCAACTGAGAAAGGCTTCTGAAGAACAAAGGCTATCTGCAACACAAAACTTGACTTCAAACCAAGTACATGATCAAACCTGCTTCCTTGTAAAATCTTGATAGAACTCCACCATAATTAAACTAAGCAAGTTATTCAATTCTCAACTAATAATTTTCTTTCTAATTTGACCACATTGTAAAGTTGTCTTAAAACCTCCCAGAGTTATTTTACTGCATTATGCACAGTCCTACAAGTACAATTAAAACATTCTACCAAGCTCTACAACATGAATGGTTTTCATAATTTCTTAACAGAATATTGCATTCTTTGTCCAGCACAGTCCATACATCCCCAATTTATCAAACCCTTAGTCCAGGCTAGTAAAAAATAAAGCCAAAACTTCAAGAACTGGATGAAAACCAGTTTCAATTCTCACACCATTCATCTGTATGCCTCTTATTTTATCCTCTCATCATGCCTTTATGAGCTGCTCCCACCAAATTCCACTTCAAATGCCACTGAATAAAGCTATGACTTTGTAATTGAAAGATGCAACTTAAACATTTAATAGCTTCACAACCACCAGTGATATAAAAAAATGAGGCAGGATCAACAAGCTCCAAAAGCACCAAGACCTGATCTAAAAGAAAAACAGAAAGCTGCTATGGTGCTTTGAAATTAGGGGTCAAGGTAAATTAATATACAAATCAGTCTCATTATAGACACTGTTCTCACTGGGATAAATATTTTGCAGCAAGTCATACAAAACGTATGGAAATTGCAACAGAGGTACAGTGAAACAAGCATGCTACAGCCCCCCAATATAAAAAGTAGTCTGTCTTATTTGTTTTTAATGATAAAACACAGACCTTTTAGAGGTGTAAGTTACTCCAGCATATTAGCTCAAAACCTTGCAAGCTACAGTTCATGTAACTATGCATTACTTGAGAATTTAAACTGCTCTTGTCCTTTCAAACAGCCAGAAACTGCCACACAAATACCAATGTACTCTTGACCTCCACAGGGAGCGGCTCATTCCGGTCGAACATGCCAACAACCACTTAAGATGAAGTTTCCCCATCGCTGGCGTAACACACTCGTCTTTCATATCAAAACTGTCACGTGCACTTGTATGATATACTAGATTCTAAAAGTATTCACTTCTAATGAATATTAGCTTTTCCAAAGCAACCCCAAAAAGTTTAAACACATCCTAAAGACTCTGGGTCTTTCCTTTTTGTTTTTCTCCCCGTATAGCCAAATGGAAGCACACATGACAACCTTTCATCCTGGAGTCATCAGCTGCAAAGATCCATCCTAAGAGAAAAGTCTTCAGATAAGTCCTTCCACAGGTACAACAACAAAAAAAACGAAACCATTTCAGCACACAGCGTTTTAATTTAATTTGAGAAGAATCACTGAATAGACTTACCAAATTTTGTCCATAAACCACTGACTTCAAAATGAACCGCTAAATTCAGTTTTCTGCCCAGAACAAGTTTTACTGTAGACTTGCATTCAAATTCTCTAAGCTTGTAACATGGAAAGATTGACTAACCTCAACTTTAACTATAGTGTTTACACAAGTATAAATATCCCATAATGTGTAACATACTAAGGCATGATTTAAACCACCTTCATTGAAAATTTTAAAAAAAATCATCCCTGTCTGTCTGTATTCACTGTCATTTATCAAAAACACATAAACGGGGCTTTTCTGTTCTAAACTCACTCCTTTATTCTGTATTTACTTCTGCACAGTGAGAATATCAGGAAGACTGTGCTGGAAAAATCTCACAGGTTTGGGGTAAAATTTTTTCACAACCATGTATCAAAGATAATTAATGTGAGGGGGGGGAACTTTTTATTTTTATTGTGAAGAAAAGCTTATGTATACCTGGTAAAGAAATAAAGCAAGCTTCCCCTGGTATACCTTGGGAAAGAGCGGAGTTTTGCTAAGCCTGCATTATAACGAATTTCCGAGCTGAGGGGATGCAACGCGGGCAGGAAGGTATTTATTCTGATGCCGTTCTGACTAACCCTGGTTTAAAAGGTGGCAGCAACTAATAACGCAACACCTGTGGCAAATTTAAAAGTCAATGTTCATGTTTTGATCACTTTCTTATATCATAATCCTATAACGTACAGTACATCCAGCCATGGGCTCAGCTAGCAAAACACTTTACACTAAAAACAGTCAAGGCAGTTTAAACAAAGAGCATTTCATTGGGTTACTTGCTAGCTGAGACACTGGAACCAGGCTATACACTTCCTCACTTCTGCAAAGGGGAAGAGATTTGCTTTAACAGACACCAGGGCATAGGGCTGCTCATTAAAGGCAAGTATTTGCTCTCATCCTGGTCCCTCACCTCACCCAAGTGACATGGGTCGGCCTATGCAATCAGCTACTCTCAGGTAGGAAGTTAAGGCTGAGGCAAGGTGCAGGGCACGGCATCCAGGCCGGGAGGAAGGTTAGGAGGGAGTCTGCCCAGCCTGCTGAGCAGCAGAGGTGTTAAGGCAAGTCCATGAAGACAAGGGGTCCAGATGTGAAATATCCGAATGACGGGTATTTAACAAATACTTAGCGCTTTCTAAAGGAATCAATCCTTAGCTGGAGAAACCACAGTGTTTAATGAGACAGGGCGACAGGCACGTTTTGGGAGCTCTATTTCCTAATATCACAAAAGCCCTGCACAGAGAGTTATGTATATTTTGTTGTCTGTCATTTTGTACAACACCCTTCCCTCAAGCCCTGGTCCTCAGAATGCATTATACATTGTCAGAGGAGATTAGTTTAACTGCAGATTTTTATTTTTTTTCTTTCATTCACAAAGCACTTAACAGAGATCAATGCTTGGGAACTGAGGCTCTCAAGCACAGTCTAACAGTTTATTTATGATCATAGCAACTAATTGCTCAAAGACAAGCCTCAGGCCCCAGGACCATTTCCATGTCACTGAAGTTGGCTGCTGCACTGATGTGCCACTCATCCCCAAGAAACCAGTGTTGTTAACTTGCTTAAGTGCCTTTCCTGGTGCAGGAGGGCGGACAGCTGAATAACTGACCACTGGATAATGCTGACTCCTTCAGGGACAAAAAGACAATGGAGGGGAAAAAAAAAAAATCTATTTTGACATGTGGTAGAGGTTTTGTTAGCAAAAAGTCTGCCCAAGGTCTCAGTCGGCTCATAGGAAATTACTGTATAGATGGAGACACTGCCCTGACAAGGCCAGCCTTCCCCTCCCAGCCTTTCCTTTACTTGACAGTGACAGCTGCCACCACACCTAGTCTTTGGGCTCTGTTATATCTTAGGCACTGATAGGAGTCACCCCATGGGAAAGTAGGATGGTGGGACTAAAATGATGTCAGGTACCATGAAAAACATTTTCCTTTTTTGCTTTACAAACTTTTGAACCTTGTAAGAGGGGAGCCATCCACTTCTATGATTTTTTTTTTTTTTTTTTACCCTAGAAACAAATTTTAACAATGTACATCCTGGCAGGAAACATTACCACGCATTCGTGATAAAGCATTACATAAAAAGGTAAATTAAGTTTCCAAGATGTGAATCTGAGCCGATAAACATATTACATCCACAGTTCAACAACTGTGCAGAGAAGAAAAATGAATAAACAGTTTTAGGGAAAGCTTCAGGAATATGAGGGAAAAAACAGGAAGAGTAGATAAAGTAATGCCATGCTGTCAAAACACTGCTCTGACTATGCATGAAGCATAGCCACTGAAGTAAATCAGATTAAACTAATGGCCATCCATTAACCTTGGGTGTCGACATGGTACAACACAGACCCAAAGAGGTGAGCTCAAGCACCAGACGGCTTGCCAACACAGCACTCACCCATGGTATTAAACCCCCTGCTCAGCTAGATAAATAAACTAGAGCCAAACAAGCCATTTATTCTCACCCAGGGGCAGCAGCAGTGGTGATGCTGTGCAGCTCTTCAGTACGAGAGGCAGCGACTCTGCTCCCAGCTGGGTGACGCAGCCGGGCACAGTCACTGGAAAGGATCGCGGGTACGTTCCCTCTGGGTACTGCTCTAATGTGGAGATTATGAAAGAAATTAGCAGAGAGGCCATACACTGCCTCTCTAATGCCAGCAAGGCAGTTATACATTTAAGGGACAACTGCAAGACAATGGCTGAATGGTAAGGCATTTGCAAAGCTCCGAAGTTGCTGGGCTGCTTTGCCAAGAGTGCGAGCCTAAGGGTCAGGGGACGCTGCTTGGTTGGGAAGAGACTGTGCTGAAACGGGCAGTGAGCCATTCCCAAGGCAATTGGGCTGTGCAGGGCATGGGTCCCGCAGCATCATCACACACAGCTGGGCTCTGCCCGGATTTGTTGTGGATGGGACCCTTTAGAGAGGATGCTTGTCACGGGACAAGCTCTCATCCTCACACTGAAGGGAGAAGAGCTACGAGTTCAAACTTAAGCCAGACCACCACAGCAGCTGTAGTTACTACAAGGGGCTACAGCTGCAGACCTGGTCTGCACAGAAAATAAAACAAATCAGGCAATGTGACATCAAAAGAGATGATAAAACCTCAGAGGAAATTCACTTTACAGGAAAAAAAGTCAAGGAGGGCATAGAGGTGAGTTACCCGGTTACTGTACTAAAGGCTCTTACCAGAACTCCCCACCCCACTCCCCTGAATAGTCATTAGGTCAGGAAGAAAGAGAAGCTGCTGAGATAACCCTCCCACTGCACACAGCTCCTTGGGACTTTCCCCAGACAGCAGTAACCTGGCAAACATGATGCCACACAGGATTTAAAGAGCCCACAGAAAAAGAGATGCCAATTTCTATAGAGATTACAAACAAAAGTGCCCAATGCTCATTCCAACAAACAAGCAAAAAGCAAGGAGAACAAGAACAGAAGGATGTCCTGGCATTAGCTAGCTAATTAGCTAGTTAATTAGCAAAAGCATTACAGTCAGGACTTCCAAGCACCAACAAGAACTAAGCAGGATATACACCTTTATGCAGGATTTTTTTCAGACAGAACAGAGAACGATGTCTGGGGAATTCTTCACCAGTCACTTTTTGCAACCAAAACATACAAGTGCTAATTAGATCATGCCAAGTCTTCATTTTCACACTTCCAAAGCTGCTCAATTAAAAGTAAGTGTTTTGGCACTGCTCTCTAGTTTCAAATAATTTAGACAAAGCTAAAAACAAAGAAATGCTTCAGCCCCAGGAGATGATACAGCTGAAGATGGATGAATCATTAGCATACTGGAAACCTAAAACCTCGTAAGAGACATAGACAGACCTACTTTCATGAAACAGTTATTGCCTAGAGTGACAGAACACTGAAAACAAAAATAAACCAATAGAAACAGTGACAAATCAAGGAAACACATATAAGTGACTGTTTTTTCAGCAGAGTTAGTAGACCAGCAGTTTGTCCTGTAGTATTTTCCTATAGTCATTACCAATGCTTTTTTAAAAGCCTCCAGGTAGTTAAGGTTGGGACAAGAACTGGGAAGTGCAGATAGAATCTGGGACCTTCAAAAACCAGTACCAGTTGTCTCATCAGTGATCACATGCTGAGAAATGATGTCAAGTACACAACTACTGAAGCAGTCAGGAGTTGGTTGAAAAAGATAATCAGAAGGAATTTTTATTTATCTTTCAGTGTTTTGAGTGACACCTCAAATAAGAAACCTGACTGAAAGCATCACTTGCAATTCTTCAAGATGTTGCAGAAAGAGATGCTGCCACAGTTACAGGTTCCAGGGCATGGATTTGCATGTTAATTGTGTGAAGGATAATGCAAAGTAGCGAGGAAGTAAAACCTCCTATGTTAGCAGTGTTAAGAAAACTGCTACTGATGTATATAAATCATTGGCCACCTTCCACTGCATGATAGTGTACCAAAAGTAGACTCATTCCCAGTTCTTGTGATGTGCCTCGCAGTTAGGACATTAGCTTCAGAAATCTGAGGAGAAGGGAATCCCCTCATAGCAAATAATGTCACAAAGCTAGGACAGGAGGGAGATCTCAACCTGGCTACACTTTGCCTCATCTGGAAGAGGACACAGGAACAGTGTCTGGAAGAAGGCACAACCATCTTGGCCCTTTGAAGCTAGTGGCACGCTGATTCAAAACCTAACTACAAGACTTCAGACACCTTTATCTTAGTTAGTTACAAATTACCTTGTGCCAACAACAAATTGAAGGTATCCTGTCCCTGATGACAAATATCTTCCTTATCTCCCAGAACCATGTGGTTATAAACGAGGTCCCACATCTTGTCCCAAAAAACCTGTTGTAGAAAAATCCCTGTCAATCCTCCAGCTGCTGCAATTCTTCATTTACATAAATCGCCTGTATTTTAGATTCCTTGTCCCTCTGATTTATGGCTTTAAGAAAAATAAACATGAGTTAAGGAAATAAGGGAAAAGAGTTAATGAGCCAGCCTTCGTAGCTTTGACCACATGTAAATACTGCAGCCAATTGTTGTTTCTCTGCCAGCCGATAACAAGAACAAACATGCAAATAGATACGTAGCACTTTTCCTTTTCTTCAGAACTTAGGATATGATCCAAAACCACCTCACCTAAGAACTTTAAAGTTTAACAGCCATTTAGTGTCATAGTAGCTCTTCACTTCTCCAGCTATCAAGCTAAATTAGGGGTACAATTTCCTTAAAAAAACAGAGTATAACATTCACTCTACAAATTTTAGGCCAGATGGGACTTTTATCATCAGTACACTTTATTTAAACTTATTCCTAATTATGCGAATCTGAAAGAAACCCAGACTATTGAAAATCTGGACAGTCTTTCAAGAAAGCGTTTATAAAAAGTTAAGTGAGTTTAACATGACATTCCAAAAACCAATCCCATCACAACAACAGGTTACCCTGACTCTCTCCTACAAGGTGTGGGCTCCAAATACTCATGTGATATCATCAAGTAAGTCTCCAAACTGGCAAAAACTAAACAGTTCTAAGAAATACTAATTCCACAGGAACCAAGAACTAAGAAAAGTCCAAAATGATAGTGGTTATGTAAGCGATTGGATTAAGGATAATCTACTGTGATGTGTGCATATTTACAGAAGACTTGGAAGAACAGAGTTTGAAACAATCACTTGAAGAAAAGTTAGTTGTTAAAGGAAACAATTTGCTGTACTAGATCATATTCATGTGACCAAGAAAAAAAAAAGTTAGCAGGAACAGAGATCAGGTATTAAATGTTGGCTTAACTCCTATTCTAAAGTGAGATCAGATGCCCCCACAAGCACTTCCTTCCATTCAAGATGAAGCTCTTCTAGCAACAGGCACTGAAATTTACTGGTATCTCATGCAGCCTGAAGTCATCCCCATCACAAGGGGCTTCTCTGCCATTGTTCCACTGGGGATATAACAACTGACCATGTGTGACATGAATGATTATTTCATGCTTGACTGTTCACCTAAGGGTAACGTTTTTATCTTATTCTGCATCTGTGCAGCCAAATCACATCTGCAATATAATTCTGCACTGGTCGGACAGGATGCAGGCAGTCAATAAAAAGAAGTTTGCCTTCCTACCTATCTAAACAATTTGCCTTTTAATATCACTCTTACCCAGCTCAGAAGAAGGAAGAATAAAAAGGACATTAGACTGTTCAAAAACTCTGTACCTTTCTAGTGATTTTATTATATGGGATCCTGGTTTTGGCTTTCCAGTCAGAGAGACAGAGGCAGGTATTGACAGGAAAGGTCCTTCTCAGGAAGGTAAGGTTGCTTGCAACATCCAAAAAGCTGGTATTTCTGCCTCCTTGTTTTAGGAGGCAAGGGCTGAACGCCGCATTGGGCCACGGCAATCACATACAACCCAGATTATTATAGTAATTTTATTATTATATACCATAAAAAGCATGCCAGGTTTTGCCATTAAAAGTCACTCTGTTAAGATGTTGGTTGATTCATTTCCAGTGATATTTGATTAACAAAATACAAAAACAACATCTGCAAGAAAAGCAAATTTAATGCCACATATGTCTCGGTGAGAAACACCTGCTCTATCTTCTCAGCCTTTTTGCTATAAATCTACTGTATTGCTATTCCATACCCGGCCAGTTTGGAGCTAAGCAAACCCTGGAAAGAGCCATGCCAACTCACAGCAAAGGTCCATCAGGCCCAGAAGCATGGAACAACATGTGGCCATTCAGAGAATGGCAAAATCAGAAAGTAAGCTTCCCTGGATTCCACTAATTTGTGGTTTGGGGATTTGAAGAAATGGGGAAGGGTATGCATGCACATGCATGCAACCACCAACTAGCAGCCCTCACTGTAAAGCCTACAGCAAAACAAATTCAAAAAACCCAACTACCCTCCTCCCTACAGCATCCATCAACATTTCAGATTTGCTAGAGCTCTGCTTTTCTGGACATCTTCCTAGCTGGCTTCTTAGGCTTCCCACTTTACTCCTGGATATCATGAATTGCACTTGAATGTGTTTAGCGTGCCAGAACACTTACTATTTCAATAACGACTTCTCCAGAACTTTTTTTTATTATTATGAATGTAATGTTTCCAAACAACATTCTTGATTGTTAGACTCAAACAGTATTGCTGTGATAACCCTCTGAGAACCCCATCTCCTCCTGAGTTACTGTTATCCTTACTTCAGCTAGGAGATTTTGAGAAGAAACTGACTCTCAGAGGAATTTGGTTGAAATTAATAATTATTCACGAGGGCAAATCCAAAGCTAGCATCCCCTCTGGACAACTAACGGTTCATAGGTTTTCACCAACAGTTGCGAGGCAGTGACTTGCCAGGATATGTAGCTCTGTTCAAACTATACATGATGATATTTGTGATGTCTGCTTGAAGCAAATTGTTCCTTCTCTGTGTTTGTTCATAATTATGACAACAACAGTCACAGCTGGGAAAAGTGAATTATAGTTTGTCTTCTGTACAGAAAGTATTTAAATATTTATCTCTGATGTATGGCTCTAGAAGAGGCAGCTCTAAGATCTCCTGCTGCACTGTATTGTATCTGACACCTCAGTGTTGAATAGAACATGTGCTTTCATGAGCTATAAAGAATTACTATTTCTATCACTTTTGGACACTTCATGACTAAAATGCTGGAGCCATTATCCTATTATCCAGCAACACACACTGTACATAATGAACAGTTCATCCTTGGCCTTGGAGATCTTCTGACAAGATCAAAAGAACCAGCTGAAAATAGTGCAAAGGAGTGCTTTAAGCTGACAAGGAAATGATTCATGAAAAACCAACAACAACAAAAGATACCACTTGCAGGCACTGATTTGTGAGAAACTGACAGGTTAATCTGTCACTATTTTATGTACACACATAGTACATGTTGTTATTGTTTTAATACACCACTGCTGCAAGCATATGCAGAACTGGAGATCACTCCTGCACACTGTAGCAAGCAATAGGGGGTTGGACCCCAAAATTCCTTTCAGTCAGTTCTGAGCAGCAAAAAGTCCTCGTCTGGGTACTATTTTCAGACCAAGGCTCTAAAATTTCAGCTGTAGCGTGCAACGCATGAGACGGTTGTCATGAAAAACATTCCATGTTATAAACTACTACTCTGAAAGCACCAGAGATTGGGCCAGGAATCCAAGCCCCAAGTGATATCAAATGACTTATTATGCTAGTTCCTTCCACCAAAGGAATTACATCTTGCAAGAAAAAAACAAAACAGATACCTGAAATTAAACAAATTCAGTCTGGCAATTAAGCAGACAGTGTAAGAGCAAAAAGAGGCTGTGAGGAAAGATGGGTTAGGTTTATGCTTTATACTGACATGCTACTTCCCTCCTTGATGAGCCTGAGAAATGTTGCTGTAATCATCATATCAACATTTTTTTGCCTTCCAGTAATTATGCCACTGTATAATTGAAGCTCCAAAACTGATGTAAGCACAACTCCGTAAAATATAATAAGAACCCAAGGGTGGAAGTTAAAAGGAATGAAAAGTAGTATTTCAGACAAGAAATAAAGCACCATTTTTCTTCTTTATCAGAATAATTGACAAGGACTGAGGTAAATCCTCTGTCACTGGCTATCTTTTATTGTGATGTTCTTCCAGAAGATAAAGGCACAGATTCAGGGAAGCTCTACAGCTTAATTAAGAAGGGGACAGTCAAGCTAACTGCAATGATACTCTGACTTCATTTGCTAATAGTAGGTTAAGTACCTGGAAAAACAGTCTAAGCCAAATACCTTACTTTGCAAAAGCTAAATATTTGAAAGTTACCATAGCATCTCAATATTCCCAAGATGTAACACAAGAGGACAGGAGAGGAACTTCTGAAATACAGTCTCCAAATGCAGTCACCACAACGCACACCGCTTGACCCTGGCAGGATGGCCACCTTCTTCAGGAGCGCAAGATAACAAATTTCGGGGACAAAATGTCTCTTCCTCAAGCCAGTGGTGCCACACTGAAATTGCTGGCTCTTGATCAGACCAAATAGTAAGCACAGAAATATGAACTGACAAACTGATCATCACTGAACAGCAAGCAGCTCTCCTAGAGGATGTATGAACAAACAGTCTTAAGACCAGACAGAATAACCCCAGTGAGGACCACGGTAGCTCATCCAAGCACCTGATGCACATGCTGGGAAGGACATGATATTGCGAAATTCAAGCCTGATAAATTTCCCACCACTGAGCCAGGAAGTGGAGGGCTGGAGGATGAAAATATTGGTGTCCCTCTCAACAAGGTATTACATAAAGTATAACCACGCATCTAGAGTATTTCACCGTCCCCTTACATTTCACTGTGGCATTTCATAGAATCATAGAATTGTTAAGGTTGGAAAAGACCTCTGNTTATACCTCTGTGTAAAGTACCACCATTACAGGATCAGCAGAACACAGTATATCCCTGGAGAAACTGCTCTCCAGCCTGTGTTTTTCTCTCACAAACTGACTCACTGGGTACAGGGCAGCTCCTAACTCTCTTCGCTCTTCAAGCAAACACACAGATTTCCCTATCCAAAATCCATAGTTTTACCAGTCACAGGTTTTCCCCCTTCCTCCCATTTACACATATAAATTGAACCAAGGTTCCAGCTAAGTCAAGTCCTGCCATTACTGGGATGCAGCATTACACCGTGACTTTGCACAAAGAGGTCCATGGCAGGAATCACTTGCACTAGCAATGGGAAGATCATCCCCCAGAGAATCCAGAAGCCATCCAGGGTGCTTGAAACTTAGAAGGCACAGACCTGCCACGCTGCTGTAACAGAAACCTTATCTTGTGCAAGACACTGGTTTACCAGCAAAAAACCCAGCTCAGTTCTCAGTGGAGCACAAACTAATGGGTTGGGAATAGTGAACCATAAAAATGATCAGCATGCACATCTCAATCCTAACAAACCAATGTGTACAGAGCCTGTAAAGTCTCCTCTGAGAGCGTCAGTTATACCGTACATCTGATTTACATTTTTCAAGGAAATAATTGAAGCTATTCAGCTTGTTCCGAAGGCCCAATGGGAAGGAGAAAACCCTCAAGACACCTATGTGGCAGCTTTGCAGCAGCATGAGACTAAACAAATGGAAAAACCTAAAATAGGTTGCGACAGTTTATCATTAATCAGTATGAATTACTTGCCAGAATGCAGTATCTTTCAGTGCAACTTAATGGCACCTTTCCCAAAGAACTAATACAAACACGAGCGCGTAGCAAGAGGTTCAGGGAGCAAGGGAAAAGGGATGTCATTGCTGATTAAGTTGCTGATGGCAAGAAACAAAAAATGAGGCTACATAGGGCAGCACCTGTGTGGCTGAAAAACATGAGTGGCATGTTCCAGCTACTTCATTTGGCAAGGTTAAATTCACCATGGAAGAAGCATACTCATACTACAAAACACTGAAGTCTTAGGAATTGCCTTCTTGCAGTCAGACACCACCTCTCCACAGGACAGGGAGAATATTCTGAACCCTTCCTCTTGTATTCATAAATGAACATTACTGTTGAATATATGAAGGTATGAGGATATATGAAAGAGAGAGAGAGGCATTACCTTTGTTTAGAGCCAGATATAAATGGAAAACTGCAGACAAAACTTCCAGCTCAGGCAACCTCTATCAGGCCTACAAAGAAGCCCTTGTTCTGGCAGGCCCTGGCAAAGGACCTAAGCGCTGAAACTATTCCATTTTTCCAACTAGATGAAATGGTCTAATGCAAAAGACAATTTACGTATATGGATTTGGTGACCCAAATATATAGTAATCATCACAGCTTTAGTGAACTCTGATTTGGACTCTTGAATAGCTATCAAAGAAATTTTGCTTTGACCATCAAAATTGGTTTTCAGAGGTTAAATAGATAGCAGCAGACCTCTTTCCTATATTTGTATATGGATATACCTGTAACATCTTAGATCCCACTTATGATTGCCTTTTGCTCAGGTAGTTTTGCATTTACATGTGTCAATAAATATTTGGGTCGTTCACTCATTTTTTGCATACTTAAAAGGAAGAGACAAGTTCTAATATGTTTCAAACCATCATTTTCATTGCTATTAGATTTAAACAGAGAAGGTAGAAGGTTCAGCAAATGACCGGACTGAAGACCTTGCATTTGCAAGCCTAAAACCACCGAACTTCAAAGAAGACAGGCAGAGAAGGTAGCTAGAATGGTAAAAAGGACCAGGGCCAAAGTAGTTCAGACCAGTCCCCACCCTACTGGAATCACCATCACTACTACTTTTATCCAAAAGATATACAATAGTCTTTGAATTCTCAAGAAGTATTAAAAAAACATGTTTAGAAAAAAAAATTGTGGCAGTTCCGTCATGCTTATGTGTGAAAACCCATGTTAAAATTGCTAACTGTAGCTTACATCTCCCAGCAACTAGAGAAAAGGAGTAAGAACTTTCCTTGCATAGCTATGTTAAAAGATAAACCTGCAAACAAGATAAAATTATCCAGATGTCTGAAAGGACATTGAGTTTGATCAGTGAAAGAAAAAAAAAAACCAAAAACACAGAGAGTGATCTAAGTGAAATCATCAGACATGAAAATGAAAAATGGATTGTCCCACATTTGCATTGCTCCAAACATTTCACACATTCCTCATTCATGTAAAGAAGGGTATTACCACAAAATCTGGAGCTGTGACAAGATAAGCTTTCCATGGACTGAGGACCCAAAAATTAGAGGGCATTAATCATTACTAAAGCTTTGTGAACAGCACTTGTCAAATACATGAGCAATTGCAAACACCTACACAGAGCTATCCAATGTCACAGCATGAAGACAGCTAAACAACAGATATCAGAAGTTACCTCTGACAACCATGCTTTGAACCAACCTTGTCATCAGACTTCTTCACACAGTGATAAAGGCCATTGCATGCAAAGAGTGAGGTTTCAACACTTTAGGCATCACTTCGTCCAAACATTGTAGTGGATAAGGTGTTTTAATCTACAGCAGCATAAACCGCAATTTAGCTAAGCTGATTCGTAGGAAATTCTCTATTCTCTGTCTCAGGCCCTAAGTTTAGTGAAGAAAACAGTAATAAGCTCTTTGTGCCAAATCACAGAATAATAGATTGCACTGACCTTCCATTGCTCCTTGGGAAGCAGTTTCACCACCACGATGTCACCATTCAGGGCTCTGTTGCGAGCAACCACTCCATCAATAAAGATATCGCGAGTCCCATCCTAGTCAAAGAGGAATTAAAATAAATGCTAGACCAAAACAGATTAAATTACAGTTGTTATGAGGTTTAAAACACTATCATCAAAAAAGACACACACCCTGGTGAGACAAACATCCTGCAGTTGTGCACAGAAATGAAATGGATTCACCATATGCCCTTCAACATGCAATATCTTTCAGCAAATAAGCTCCTTTGTATGTATGTGCCAGCACAGTAGTTCCACACTATTTATTCAAGACAGAGCCAAGCCCTCAAGATGTATTGTCTGCAAGCTCTGCTCAGTTCCTCTACAGTTACTCTGGAGAATGGGTAGAGAGTTTTCTGCAGCCACAGCTCTTCACACAATTAAGTTCCCAACTCAAGCACTCAAAGCTATTGTTCAGAACATGTTTACAAGACAGTCTCTGCAAAGTGCCCCATACAGAGCTCCCTGCTGCTCTCCTGGTGAGATGGGAAAGCAGGGACAGGCAGCTCTGGGATCAGCAGGTCAGTCTGTGAAGGTGGCCTGGAGTGTGGCTGGTGATGCAGTCTGTTTTTTTTTTTAAATGAGTTAACACCATATATTCTGCATTTGGCACAACTAACATTAGAAGAGACTCCAAAAAATGATGACTACAGATGCCAACTGCAAGCCAGAAGATCTTTTACTGTAACAGACATGTTAGGACACCTTCTCTCAATATTCTGGGTTAACATACTTGCACAAGAGCCTCTACTAATTGTATGCACTATGATTATCCACCCCAGACATTCAGCTAATCTAGATTTAGTTTGGAAGATTTTCTTTATGGTGCGAATAAAGATGCAGTTTCCTGAAGATGCCAACACAAAGGTTTTAGTTTTTAAAAGACTGACAGTTTTGTCTTTTTTTTTTTTTTTTGCTAATTATTGACAGTGCTCTTTCTGCTTTCATTGTTTCCCCATAATTCAGTATATGAAAAATTCCCTGTGTCTGTTTACAGTGCCATGAACGTGTCAAACAATGTAAGCATTTAGTATCAACATGAGCAGTCAACAGTTTTTCTAGAGAGCTATCTTTGTGTAGTTTTGAGGTACAAAAAAAGAGGATTAATTTCTTTAGATTAGTACTTCATTGTCTTTCCATGAAAAAAACAGCCTCACAAGAATTAAAATCTTAATCACAACTTTAGTAGCTTCTCAGATACACACTCCTGAGTCTCATATGCTTGAGTAAATCCAATCAGAACTACCAGTGTGCTCAGTCTCCAAGAAAAACTTCTTTTATAACCTGAAAACATGAAGCCCTAATATCATATAAATATCTTACTCTGCTTAGATACCAAAACAATAAAACGGCATGATGTGAAACTAAGGCCGTCCTCCAAGAGACCAAATTACTCTTAGAAAGAAAAGCAGCAGCAGCTCAACAGCTGTGTGAAAGCTGCCTCCCATGACAAGATGCAGAAAAATTGCAAAGCCTCTTGGACCAACACAATTCAAATTGGAAACTGTTCTTTTCAAAAAGCCAGATTTTTTACACATGGTCTTATTCCTCATTTCTCCCCACCCTCTCCTTCCTGCACCAACTCTTTACCTAAATCCTCCACACACATAAAAAGAA
>VZTL01038610.1:111358-148509 GCA_013400535.1 Scopus umbretta
AGAAAAACTCAAAGTTCCCTTTTTAGGAAAATGCCTGTTTGGTTTTTTTTTTTTTTGTCTGTACTTCTAGCTGCTCTGCACTACAGGACACAGACTGGCATTCACAATAATTTGTTTGTTCTACACTTTTTTTTCCCTTCTCTCCTGTGTCTGAGAAAACACAAGGCAGACCCTTTCCCCCACCTCCTGTAAAGGTGTCTGATGTGTCACACCACCTAGTTAAAGCTGCATCTCCATACCCTGCAAGAGTCTTGTCTTGAATTGCAGCCAGTCACTCTCATCCCAAACAATATACCCCATATACATATACACACACACCTATGTACGTGTATGCACACCTATTTTACAGCAGTTAATTTCAATACCTCCAGCAAAGCTGTGATTAGGAAATTGCTGTCAGTTTTGGTTTTGCCCCAAAAGAAACTTTTCTGTATCTCAAGCTCCAGGCTCATGATTGTTGGGTGAATTTATGCACTTCCAAGAACACTTGTGCATCCCACTTTTTCTTTCAGCATTCCCTACCCTGCACAGCTGGCACTTCAGATTACTAATGCAATTAAAATGGCACCGAATCACACCAGAACACAATCACTTGCAAAGTCTCAGCTGCCCCTGGGGTGCATTTACTGTATTGGCTGCAGTGGCTTCAAGACTTCTGCAGCCCATTCCAGGGAGCATGGGGCTTTTACTGCTCTGTGGCCATCTGTGAATATCACCAGCAGTGCTCTCTATCCCCCTCTGACAAGAGGGAGATCTGCAGTGCTTTCACCTGCTCTGCAAGTGTCTCCCACAAGCAAGCACAACACAGCCACAGTCACTCAATCACTTGTGCTTAGCAGTATCATTCTTCGCACTGACAATGCCATCATTTCAAACCATACTACTGTGTGCAGGGAAGACAGAAGATGCAAGGCAGAGATTTAAATGCTTGGGTCCATTCTCTGGGTAGCTTTCAAGAGAAAGGCCCTGGGCCTTCCCCTCAACTCTTCGTGCAACAATGAGACAAGCAGTCAGAGGACAGTTGCAGCAAGAAACACCCTGGGACTTCTGGCATTAGAGGGTGAACAGCTGTTGCATTTGAACTCCATGAAGCCACAGCCAAGTCAGAGCTGAAGAGAAAGGGGTACAGTGCCCTAGTCAATAGCGGGAGAGAAAGGGTGATTTTTCACAGCTGCAGCTTTTGCAGCATCTGGCAATGATGGGAAATCCTGCAGAACACGAAGGCTGCAAACCCTCCATTATGGCAAATAATGTTGTACACTTCCTAAAACATCTGTCTGTCTGAAAGTGAGGACTGTGTCCACAGCAGCCAGAGACATCTTCATCCAGATACTGATTCTGCTTGTTATCAGGGACAAGGCTGGTTCTGGTATTCAGCAACACAAAGGGCAGAAAGTAGAAAGATCGGTGAGATAACAACCTTGGCCAACCCTCCTTAATGTAGGTATTCCTGCATGCAGAACAGCGATCAATCAACTGCACAAGGCAACAGCTGGACACTAGGGGTGATTAGGGGTAGAGCTTCACATCCAATTTAAACTCATGTGAGTAACTGGATTTCTCATTTAACCTTGCTTTTGTAATTTCAGAGAGTATGTTTAACAGCTTACACTTACCACACCTACAAGGACACCTGTAAAGGAAGGATCACAGCTCCTTTCACTTACACACACAATGCTGCTCTACTGATGTACTAGAGAGCTGCTCTGTACTTCTTCCTCTACTTAATCTACCTTGTGCAACCCCAAACTTCCTCCACCCCTGTAATGCCCGCCTTCTCTAACAAAGCGGGCTCCAAAACATTATTCCAAATCAACGACGGGAACTGACAAGAACAAAAATTTCAAGGCTTTCAATCCAAGCCCCAAAACAATAGCACTGTCAGTAGCAGGGACGACAACAGAGTGAGCATTTCACTGTCTCAGGGCAGGCTCTGCCATCTCTCCCTCACACCAACAAAACATTTCAGCATGAAACTCTCTCTCATTGATGGTAACATTTTGACCAAGTCAGTTCCAGATAAAAAGCTTTGGCTGTGCCATCTGTGAGGTCACCTTCCCTACTGGAAGTTCCTGAAATTGCAAGAGCCCTTCTTTTCTGTCAAAATAAGGAAAGAAGAGAGAAGAGGTGCAAGCCAATCCCATGTGACAGAAGCACATCCCAAGCAAACCAAGATACAGTTCACGCAAAAGCGGGCACTTGAAAAGGAATCACGCATATTATTTCTGGAATGACTTTTCAAATTAGCTCATGCAGCAGATTGAAAATGGAGAGCATATTTGTTTAGGGAAGATTAACTTAAATCAGTGGAAAATCTGTAAAACCTCTGCAGCCATAAACCAAGGGTTTCCGATTACACTATCTGGTGGTCCTCAAACCTGACTTCAGCTGCCTTCTGTGGGACCCAGCAGTATCCCCAATTTCAGCACAAGCTACATAAGTAGTTCTTTGAGGTATGAAAAAGTAAGATTTATTTGGGAATATCTGATTTAAAAGAAAATCCAGATCATGTTCATTTATTCCAACTCATTCACCTCCGAGTGACCTTTTATGCACAGCATAACTCCTATCTTAATGCACCTTTACTTATGAACTTTAAAGCATTATAAAATTACACTTACTGGAGATGGAATGAAGGCTTCATGGTACTTCTTAGGATTTATTCTCAAGGGTCCCTTAAAAAAAGAGAAGAAGGAGAAAGATTATGCCTGAATCTTATTAATTTTATATAACATCAGTTAAATTAGAGAGCTGTGGGTAATATATCTACTGTGAAACATGAGAGATACATCTAAATTTCCATTATACATTTCAAGTCTTGACAACTTAGCATCTGAGCAATTTCAAGCCAAAAGGCAGTTTCATGATAGGCTTAAGCTGATCTACTGCAGTCTGTCATCGAAGAGATGTTGAATCATTAGTTGTTGCTGCTACTGGGTGAACTGAGGATCCAAGCCCTCCTGTTCCCTTCACATATTTTCTGCTGAGCATCCACCAACTCTGGTTAACAAACAGACAATAGAAACAACTTGTTTTGCTCTGTTCTGGAAAAACAAAATGTTGGGTTTGCTTATTTTGGAGGATGGGAAGAAAGAGGAAAAGCTGACCTGCTGAGCTTGCATGGCAGTAGGTATCAGCCTTATGGGGCTCTGGCTGCTTAGGCTTTTCCTGAAAACAGACAGTAGCAGTAACTCTGTGATAAAGAACGTTTCCAAAGAAAAATCAGAAGGATTTTCCAAAAACAAACACTTAAAGTCTACAGGATTAAATTATGTTTAAACATGCTTAAAGTCAATCCTAAATAGATTTAAAACCCCATAGTCTATCTGTTTCTGTTTTGTTATCTGCCAACTCAAAGCTCAAGTCACCTGCAACAAATTCATATCACTCCTCCAAAGTAAACCAACCATTCTGCTGCTTGCACTCAGGTCCGTCCAAGAGAAAGGGAGATCCAACCAAGTACTTACAGGCTATGCAACAGTGCCGTTCCCATCCCAAGAGGGTCCTGGGAATTGTGTTTCACGTGACTGCAGTTAAAACTGACAGCATTTGATTCTTATGGAAATACCACTAGGTATCTGCCTTCAGACAGGCTTCTGCTTTGGGCTGAAATTTTAAAACTTTCTCCACTTGTGTATTTGAAATAACATTCGCCAATTTGTTATAAGAACAGATTCCATCTGTTTGCACTTCTGTGTTAAGCAATCATAGGAACCTCTCACAGGAATTGCTTTCTTAAAAATTTACTGCAGCATATAATTTTTTTATGTATTCTGGGAAACACTCAGATGATAGGAAAATAAAGCTGATTACATGTGAAAGTTTTGCTGCCTTCAAGAATTATTTGGAGATTTATGAAGATTTTCCATTGTTTTTATTTGCTTGTTTGGAAATACCAGCACCATATAGTCTGTATTCTTTAGGCATTATTTGAATAATTTGGTGTGATGTCTTATTTTGTGCCTTATGTAACCAGTCTTAACGAGCACACACATGGCAAGCACAACCCAGGACAATGGCACGAAAACAAAGACAACCCATGGGGTGCAACCCTGGAGATACTTTATGCTTAGGCAAAGTGAGAGCTAACTCACTGTCATCAGCCTCTATCAGCACTGGTACCCACTGATGGAAAACTCCCAATGGTCTTTTTTCTCCCCTTAATTTCCCAGAATCAGCCATCAAAACAAGTACACTGTTAGTAAAGAAAGCTGCTACGGAGAGAAAGGAAAAAATGAAAAGGGATGGTTGCTCTGCTTGACAACGAGTCAAACAATTCCCATACCAGCATCTACCCACCAGCACAAAGCAGATGAGGGGATATCCTGTGTTACTCTGCAGAATCCTCTTGAATAGTTTGGGACAGCTGTCAATCAGCCAGGTGCAAATGCCCATTATGCGCGTGAAAAATCAGGTTTTGTGTCCATGGCCCAAAAGGCGCCAGAGCGGCTATGTGCACATGGATGCCCAGCTCCAGCAAAGACACAGAGGAGCAAAGTGTTACCATGTTTACTGTGCAGTGGGTTTCTCTACATTTTATATGCACTACCTCATTATGATCAGCATTAGAATTCTTACGTCAAGTAGCATTAAAACACTTCAGCTCTTTCCTTTAAGCAAGGAACTCCCAAAATTTATCTTAGACAGCAGATGGGCCCTATTATCTGCGCCTATGAAAATCCTATTTACAATGTTGTACATTTCACGCTGTGATATCATATCTGGAACCAGTCACTCTCCCCATCTGCAATGAACAACTGTTCTCATATGTGTATTAGGGGGTGAGGATCTGGCTGCAGAGTCTCATGATGTCACACTAATGTCGTATTATTTTACAATAGCTTGCAAATTATAGCTACTATATTTATCAGTGTTTTCATGTCCGTAGGGCCTTTGTTTTGAAAGGGAAGAGAAAGGTTTGCAGGAAGGTTTCTAAAACACTTTCTGATGATTCAAGTCAGCTTCACACATACTTGCCAAAAAAGTTTATAACCTTATTGAGCTTCCCCAGCAAGATACAAAAGGGTCATGTTTTCTCAAGTTGCTCTGCTAGAACCAGGGCAGGCACTACTCAGACTAAACTTCAAGCATCTCAAATCAAGCAGTTTGTAACAGCTATCATAACACATATGCCTAGATTTGTTCGTATGTACAAAACACCAGAAAAGCTCAGGGTTCAAGTACCTGCTTGCTACCAAGACCACCTTTGAAAAAACAATCCATGAAAATCAGGGAAACCCCAGCCTTCACACCCACAAAAGAATAACTTTCCAAGGAAAAACACCCTCTTAATGGCAAAGCAGGCCCTGCACCTCTGTATGCTCCACCTGACCCCAGCAGCCCTGCAGGGAGGGTCTGGGAGACACTGGAGGCATGGAGCAGACATGAGTTTCTGGCTAGCGCTTCACAGGATGATTATGGTCCTTTGGGTCAACGTTCCTTAATACATAACCTGACTTCATCTGTTGTGTATAGCCAACACGATCTGCTTACGTAACTACGCAGAAGTTATTCAATCTTGTTTGCCTTCAGACCAGCCGATGTGATTCTGACCAACCTGATATGCTTGGTGTTTGCTCACTGCAGACAGTTTTATGGGCAGGGAAGTGGGAAATCTATGAATTCTTAAGTGCCTGAGCTCAGATCCCCTTTCTTGTAGAAAGACACTTCTGCACACATCACATGATTAAATGAATCCAGGAATCCTGCAGGGCACACTTCCCCATGCTACTTATCAAGAACTGAGTTATGTCAGACACAATACCAGAAGCCATTAAGACCAAGACTACTGACAGACATCAGCACCCATAAAGATAACACTTTTGTTCTTCCTGATCTAGGACTACTTAATCTTCATTGCACTCGTGTTTTATCTGAGCAATCTCCACAGCTGCCAGTAGTTTCTGTGGGTTGGGCTTTCACAAGCATTTAGTTGCATAGCTGCATTGCCAGGGTCTAGCAACATCCTCAGAGTTCATGGTAGGGTCTTTTCTCTCTAACAGATCTCTCAAGTTCTCACACCAATATTTGCAGATCCAGTGTTTCCAGGATGCTCCAGGGGACAGCCCCTGCTCAGAGAGTCATGCTTCTGTCTGGCTAGTACTCAAGTTTACTCAGGACCATCAGATTCAGACCACTAAGTTTATTCTTCTCTTCCACAGGCTCTTGTGGAGCATTTTTGCAGGTTACTATGCCACACCAATGCCCTGCTTTTGGGGATTAATACAACAGGTATTTGTTCATTATGTCTCTTGCCATTGTACAGAACAGCGCTGAATATTTGTCCATTCACTGAAGTTGCTTTCAGGATCTCACCTATCCTGGTTGAAACTGCAATGATGAATGGTCTTGATGAGATCATAAGGATGAATGAGCTGAAGATGAGAGATACTGAGCTGGGATGCCCGTGATCTGACACTCAGCCCTAAATGATTAAATCCAGCTTCTACAGCCTCAACCGTTTCCTGAGATGTGGAACTGGATGAAAGGAAAACAGATACAGCCTAAGAAAGCACGTATGACTCTTCTAGTTACGCAGCACATGACCTGGAGTAGACACTACGCATTTACAAGAATTAGGGATTCTTTTGCCAGAGAGCATGCAATCACAGGTCCTCTGAGACTCAGCATTTCAATGGGATTCTCAGGTAGTAGTCATAAGTCTGATGTGCCTCATCTGCAGCTGCACTTGACCTCATAGGCAGTCTGCACATGCTGCACTTAATGCTATCAGGCTGTGTTATCAAAAACAGGTGCCAAGAACACTCCTGAAGGTAAGGCAGAAGCTTTAGTTGCTGCCATATGCCACTGCAGACATGGGTGGAAGTCACAGCTTGAGGCTCCCATTTCTTCCCTCACCATTTGCTTCCCATTACAGATGTCTATGACAGTCTTTAAAAAGGCACCAGCCTAAGGTTTGGGTAGCCCAGTGGACCACTCTGATCATCAGCAGGGATATGCCGCACAGTCATTTTTCTGAAAGATAAGAGCTCACCAGACTGGTCTTCAGGACGGCATCAGGCAATCTTCTATCTGGAATCCTCATCACACCTCCAGAAATTGTATTATTGTCTTATATTATTATACAAGAATTACTATACAATTGTAACAAGAAAGCAGACAAAAAGGCAATGCCATTTGCAACTTCATTGTGTTGATGAAAGTAAGTATCACAACCTCACCAGCATTACAACACTAATTAAATGGCAATGCACCAGTGTGTGTTTGAGTACACTATGCCTCAGCATGAGTGTCTGTCATGCCCCCACTGCCTTCCACCTGCCTTTTATCCCCAGCCAGTCTGATCTCACTGGGATGCCAGGTGTGTACTGAAGAAAACATTACACCATATTGAGGACTGTACTAGAACAGCGGTTCTAGGATGCTATCCTCTTCTCCTACTCCTCAATGAACCTCAGCCCTGCCTGCCTTTATGCAAAACTCCTTCTGAGATCCAGCTACCCACGCAAATGGCAGGTCCACCCCCGTACTCTGCTAGATATTCAGAGAAGAATTGCTGCCTAATTACGACTGCAGTTTTGCTGCTCCAAATGGAAGCAAAGTCTGATTTTGATCTTTAGAATCTGTAAAATGAGAACAAGCTTATTGCTAGCTGTTCAAGGCAAATAACCATACACACATGCAAATGATTTTCTGTATCTTGGTGGGCTCTTTAGCTCCATCTACTATCTGTGCCTTACTTCAGCAAACCATACGCTATCATCAGTGGCTGGGTCAGCTCTATGACCTTAGGGGAGTGCAAAGAAAATTATGCAGGCAAATCAAGGGTCCAGTACCACTGCCTGGCTATTTGATATTAACTGAACCGGTTGCATCATAGTTTATAACAAGTTATTGCAATGCCCCAGTAGGTACAGTTCTATGACACCCCAGGGACCACAGCATTACCCGCACCATCACTCTCCCTTTTTTTTGTGGGAGGGAGATTTCTGGGAACAGCTGATAGACTGAAAACAGAAGAATAGATCTGGAAGCGGAGGCATCTGCACCTCTTTGCTGAGGACTAATGAAAATCTTTGTGAGGAATTTCATCAAGAAGTCTCTTGTTAAGGGCATTCATTTTTACTTACACTGACAAAGACAGAGGCTGCCAGCACTCACGGTGTTTCTGAGCATCATTTGTAAAAGCAAGTGTCTCCACAATAATGACTACCATGCCTAGCAGATCATCCCATCAGAACTCTGCAATTCATCATGAGCATGGATCAGGAATTTTACAGAACATGCAACCAAACAAAAAACTATACTTCAGCTGAATGTAAAAGATTTCATTCCACTTTTAGAACCTTCTGAGAAAGGGAAAAAATCTTCCTCTAGCATCTAGAAGTGGTACCTCAATTTCCTGTCATGCAACCAACTGACATTGATTTCCAGTAACTGCCTGTCATTTCCACAGACTTATCACAAGAACATGGACGTTGTATGTTGCAGGCACCTGAATTAGCTCTCCCCTTTTCAGTCCTGCTGAAACATCTTCTTTTGACATGTAGGCTTCAAATATACTCTTCTTCCTGGCTCGAGTGGGTTTATTTCGATTCTTTCTGTCACCTGATGTTGGGACAGCAGCATAGGATCCTCCTGCAAACAAAAATTCGTAAGTGTTACCTTGCCCACCAACCTTGTCTATGTATCTTAACAGCAGCTGTACAGAGGCTTTGTATTCAAAGTTGAACGTCTGAGAACAGTTTGCCTAGAAATACTGGCACCCGACTTCAGAGCACTGAAAAGCCTGGAATAATCACATTTTACAAATAATCAACAGTCTTTTACAGCTCATTTTAGAGTTAAGAGCATTCATCCCAGCCCGTCTTTTAATAGTGCTGAGCACATGCTTCAAGGCAGCTTATTCCTGAAGCGTGTACGCACTCTGCTTTAATACCTCTGGGAGTTCCCAGTTGTCTAGGATTTATTCTGCTGTCTGTATTGTTCATTGTTTCTGTCTGTGATTCAGAGAGTTGCCTCTTCCTATCGAAGTTCTGGGGAGTTCTTGCAGATTCAGAGTTGTTTCTGGTCCTTGCGAACCCTCTCTTTTCTGCACCTGAAATCAAACACAGGTTTGAAATAACAGGGGAGGGAAGAGGAACCCCACTGCTAGCTTGTGGTCCTGGTGAAACTCACTGTCTGCAGTGCTTCAGTACAAGTCACAACTGCAAGTCATGTTCTTTAACCAAAAGAAACGATGTCTTCATTAGTTCATTTGCAATCTGTTGGCTCTTTGTGCCTCTTAATCCACCACTAACTTATTTTAGCATAAATAAAACTCTGGAAATCATGATACTAAAGTTGGATACAACCCTTCAAAAATCCTGGGCAATTCATTAAAGCATACAAAATGTGAAATTGTTAAACTATTTCCAAAGCCTCCACCCCATTAAGCCCCCAAGCAGTGAGAAAATATTAAGTTCCCTACAACTTAATTAAGCAGTTCAGGAATCAAGGAGAAAAAAAAAAATTCTCAACAACCCACTCTGGAGTCATTAACTTTTGAGCTACCAGAGACAGCAAAGTACACAATGACACCATGAAGAAATGCCAAGGCTCCAAGTGCCCAGCCTGCTCAGAATAGGCCACAATCACACAAAAATATTCTGCACTCACCCCTTCCTCCCCTGCCATCACCTCAGCCCCTTTCCTACAGCCAGGAGAGCAAGCAGCAGCTTCCAAAGCTTATGCCAATGCTGTTCCACGGATCAGCACATTGGAATGCAACCCAGCGCCGCGCAGCTGCCCTCTTGGCCCTCCACCTGGATACTGAACATGTCATCACAGCTTTGCCTTCCAGCCCCTCCTGGCTACGCTCCCTGCATCCAAGCTTGTACCTGCAAGTCAGAAAATGTGCAATGCCAACTTATTTGCTATGGGGCTATCCAAGTTACAAGGCAAATTTTTGAAGTATGGTATCCTTCAAAAATGAAATCACAGATTGCTTCATAGAAGTAAACTGAAGCAGAGAGAAAAAAAAAGTTTTAAAAGCTGTACTTTAGCAGAGATCTTTAAAAATATGGTACAATAAAACTGCTACTTTACCCAGTCACAGTCAAAAAGCAACTTCCATATATAATAACAGGCAAAACAGCAGGATGAGGGAGGGATCCTTCTAATTCGGGAGAGGAAACACCAAGACAGGCAGAGGGACAAATCAAGGTGCCGGCTCAGACCAGCCCAGGAAGAGATTAAATACTACAGCAGTGTCTCTAAACAGGACACTGAAATGAAGAGGGGGCCTCTGTGATCAGTGACGATAAGGATAAAGGCAATGTAGTTTGTCCTCTTTCTACATGATCAAGCTTTTCATACTCTGCCCATACTTTCAGGGAGGAGACTGTCCGAGGGAGCCTGCAGCTGTAACATGGCAAGAGCGCAGCAGCAAATTTAGGTTTCAACCAATGCAAACAAGGCAATATTACCTATATGGACCACGTGATGAAACGGAACTAAAATTAACTTATTTGCAAATGCCTAGTGAACTGATTTGCAAATACCCTAAGGGTCCAAGTTCAAAAACAGACACCGAAAGTAAAAGTGTGGACTAGATAGATCTGGGCAGAATAGCTTTTGAATTGGCAACATGGTTTGCTCTGGATAGGGTTTTCAGAGACATTTGGTGAAGAAATCTGACTTAAACTTCAACAGGCGGGACCTCAGGAACACTATTAAAAAAAGCAAGGCACTAGGCCGATCACCCACAGAGTTCACGCAATCTGCTTCATTGGAGGTTCTTAAAAATAGGTGAGACAGACATCTGCCAGAGTTGGTCTAAAAAGAGTAGTTTTTTCCTTGAGGTAGTGAAATGCATTACACGGGATTGTAAGGTCCTCTAAAGCCCTCGTTTCTATGACAGCAAGTCACAGAAAATACTACTATGAATTAAAGAACTTGGGATAAAAATGAGGCTAAATCTTAACATGTAGTTAAGACGGAGCTGAAAAAAAAAGAGCAGAAAATTAAAACGCAGGTGAAAAAAGAGGAAAAAAAAAGTCTCATGAATTGGGAAGTGAGCCGAGAGCCAGAATTAGCCACTGCAGAGCAGAGCTGCCCCAGCACTTGCCATGGCCATCAGTTGAGAAAGTTTAGGGCCACTACTGCAAAAAACAATGCACAACAACAGCAAAGGGTGGAGAAGCACCTTTCTGCGCTGAAAGGTAGACACGCAGAGAGGCACTTGCACATTTTCAACACTTAAGCCTTTGGCTTGGTCTCCAGTGGGATTTTTCAACCGCTCAGGCTCAGACTCAAACTCAAAGGAAAAAACATACTCAAATGAACAAACTCTGCTTCCACATAGCTGGCTTGCAAGCCAGTTTACACACAGCCACTTTGGATAAGTACTTGACCCCCCCTGGCCATGATATTTATGGCTAAACAAACCCGCCCCTGTTACAAAGCCACACACAACTGTCACAATTAGCATTCAACTGGAACACATCGAATTCTGCATGACTCTAATTTCTTGTATTTCTCCTTTTAAAAGAAAGAGAGCTAACTACAGGTTGCCATCTGTTTCAACTAGATTCAGTATTTGCTTCTATGTGTCCCCTGAAACTGGAAGTCAGAAATACTTCTCATGATGGGCTTTCCTGCTGTCCCCGCTGCCCAGCATTAATATTCTGATGGATAAACAGACATTATTCCACAAAGCAAACTGTAACTTGACAATTCTCTAGATAGCAGCGGATATACTGAGACTATTCTTTCTGAAATAACTGCTATCACTAACGTAGTTAAACTCTATTCCAGCACCAGGTGTGCCAGAAGTCTGACTTTTTCTGTGGTGTTACAGTTGTGCAACGTGTAAGATATAACAAAATCTTTTAAGGTAAGATGTCACACAAAGTAGTAACACATTCTAGGCATTAAGATAATAAATGACTAAACAAATAAGTAAATAAATATAATAAAAAATTAAAAACAACTTCAGTAGCAGGGGGACTAAGGTGCAGTGACTGAGAGCTGAGGTTGGTTGATACATCCTAGCAGGAGGGTTGAAGCAACCACAATTCATCAAACATGTCTGCTTGGGCAGAACAACTCAAGCTTGAACGCAGAGCAATTCTAATGCAAGACACAGATGTATTCACAACACACAGCAAATGCAACATGTTCGGGTATGTTTATCTGGCTGCACATATGATGTAGAGAGGCTCTCCATGGATGCAGCCACCACTTGCCTGGGATTTCTAGACATTCTGCCATTTCCAATGGGAAATGATGCAGGAGTAATGATTTGAGGAAAGGTGGTTGTTCATTACCTGACGTCCTCTGGAAGGAGATAGGTTGAAATAACCCGAACACCTGTATCAGGCAAGAAGGCTGCCTACAAAGGTGACAGAGGGACACCTAAATAGGACCAGGTATTCTATGTGTGGAGCAGTGAACCACCTCAAACTAGCCAAGGGGAAGTAGAAACACACAATTAGGAAAAAGAGTGGGAAGGATGGCATTGGGGGCTAGCTCCAACCCAGGAACCCAGTCCAGCACCCATATGCAGGCAGCAGCGGCTGGTTGAGCTCCACTGGAAGGACAGTGCTGGAGCTCAATCTAGAATCCAAACCATCACACTTCATCTCCGTCACAACAACAATGACATCACGCAATGGCACGTTTTGGTCTTTAAACCTAAGTACCTATTAATCTTTTCTTATTTTGGAAAAAAATGCCTGCAGGCAGCTTCCCAGAATAATTGATCTGGCTTACAGTAAAAGAAGAGGCTAGATGTTTTAAATCAGCTTATTTTGACATAATTTATACAAAATCACTCTATAGTTTAGGTTTTGAAAAGTACTGCATTTGATTAAATTTACGTCTGCTAGTCACTTGATCAACTAGATGGTCAACTAAATCAACTATAATATTCAACTAAACATGAAGTTAGCAAGGCCAGAAAGTCTTTAATTTTATATTAAAATTTGCATATTGCTTTACACAAGAAAAAAACAACACCCTAAATTTTATTTATCAAAAATAAAACATTTCCAACTGCCTTCTAACACCTCACAAGCTATTTGATTTCTACCGGCAGAGAAGGAAAGTATTCCTCACTGAATTTTCATCAGCACATCCACGACTCCTTGGATATCTCCCATCCAGGATCCAGCAAGAACTAGATTTACTTGAGAAATCTAAATGAATTCCAAGATATGGACATCTTGGTATAGCTTTCCCCCTTCCTGTCAAAGGCCATCTACCTTGTCACTAGGCATTTTAACCTCTAACTAAATTTCCAGCTTTGTTACCATCTAAATTTATATTTAACCCAGCTCCCTGGGGTGGGCAGGACTGGGAGAGCATCACAACAATTGTGCTGGGAACACCGCTACAGGTTTAGAACTCTCACCTCACTGACAGCTATCTCGACATGTAATGGTTCCTTTTACATTTAAAAAAAAGGAATTATGTTGAAAGTGTTGGATGGAACAATATTGCTACAAACTTTTCCAACACAAAATACTTCCATCTACTACTTACCTGTATCAGTCCATGACTGGGCATCAACACCTCCACTTAGCCATTGCTAAAAGGATTTTTGATTGTTTCCCAGCATTAGATCATGATCTAGATATGCAAAGGAATCTTTCAAATTACGCTAACTTGTGAGTTAGTGTGTGAGAAGAAACAGAAGCATATCCCCAGAACTGATAACATGCAATAGAACAATTTGTTATCGGTTAATGAGACACTCTCAACACACGGTTACTAAATATTTGCCCATATTTCTACAATGTTTCATTTCATTGCTGACACATTTCAGTGACTTGCACCAATTTCCTTTAAACCTTCCAGTAGGTTCCCTGACATTTAATTCTTCAAGATAACCCATCTATGCACTTCAGAAAACACTGTAAGGATACACCCATGAGCTAGAAGGGATGGCAGCTACCCAATCAAGGGTCACGCAACGTTGCCCTACCTCCAAAAGCAGGAATTAACCAACTATCAAGGCAATGAGAGCTATTCTGATACCAACCCCTGCTTAGTCCTACATTCCTGTTTAAGTCAGACTAGGTTAAGCATGGCAAGAAAGCTAAATAAAGCACGTTCCTGCTCATCCTCACTAGAGACTCAAGGAATTAGAGCCCAACCATGCGGCAGCCCAAGGCATCACCTCACAGATCTACAAGTTCAAGTTGGCCCTCAGCTCCTGGCAGGGTTGGCAAAGCAAATTTTAGAAACCACCAGATTTGGTCTTTTAGCAAACGAATACTCTCCATGACCTGCCAAGAAGTCCCACCTGCAACTTTATGAGCCACTATGAATGCTGATCTGTAACAGGGCATATGAATAGTCTCAATACAAGAGTTTAGCTGATGGAAACTCAGCCGTGTTTTGCAAAGAAGTCTAGGACCCAAAAAGTCCCAAATCCTATGCAGCCCTTGAACAACCCATCCCAGATACTTCTGTGAATGTAACTCTGCCAGCTTTGATGAACTAGGTGGGGAGGGAGGACACACAGCTTCTGGCTGGTAACTCCAGATAGACACAGACCTAGCATTGGCACTGTTGTACCAGGCAACTGCTTGTTTCATTCTCTGAAGTCAAATAAACCCTACAAGCAAAAGCATGCTTTGCCAGTACAAACTCCATTAACATCAGGGCGTTTTTGCTAGGATCCCCACGTCTTTCCCTTTCATATGCTTAAACAGGCAATTTACAAGGTATTTGATATTTTCTGCTGCTCAAAGAAGCCTCTAAAATAATTTCCTCTCAAGTTTTAAAAGCCAAAACACGTTTGTTAGATTGTTTTTAATTTCTAATGCACCAGTGACATCCAGTATCTGCCATATTATATAAGTGACTAACTCAAAAACTCCAAGCACTTAAATGACTACAATATCCAGGATCAAATTACCACACACAGGCAAAAACAAAAGGCAAAACCAACAAACACCACTGAAGTGATCTCAAATGCAAGTTATGTCAACAAAACCCACTGGTCACAGACAGGCCAGAAGTAACTAGCTATTTATGTTTTGCAAAATATTTTGCGGATTTAAGAGATTAAATGTCCCACTAATGGTAACAGCCAAGTACTTTTTTGTTCTATTTTCTTTTAAAAGGAAATACACAAAGACGGCTATTGGTATCGCTGCTCGGGGAAAGAGTTCTGTACCAAGAAGAAAAAAGACACTCCTTGGAAGATATCTCAAGCAAAACTTTGTGCTAGAGCCCCAATGACACAAACAGGACCGAAATCCATCCACCACACTCCCTGTGAGCTCAGCTCTGCTCCAGCCTGTGCTAGGAACAGCCGTGCTTCAACACTGCTCCCAGCATGAATTAAATGAGTTCAGAGTTCTCTGATAGCCTTGGAACAGAACAACCTCCATGCATCTTACAGTATCTTGAAGCAAACTGATTAAATAAAGTAGATGGCTCAAGATTAAAGACAAAGCAATAGAGAGAAATGAGGACATCATGGGAAAGAATTCATTAGAGATGTAGGAGTGGCAAGACAAGACTTTGAGATATGTTATCAGTTCAGTGAGGTTTCATTGCAGCAAAGAGACTTTCTGGAGATAAACCTGGTAGGCAGTATTTCAGATGCTCAATCCGGAGTCTAAGAGAAAGCCTGAGAGCACATTCTCCTTATCATGAGCAAAAAAAAAGAAAAAAAAAAAAAAGAGGTACTTCTTCTCTGATGAAATGGAAACTCAAAGAATCCTAAACTAGAGGTTCTGCAGCACACTCCTGTGCTCAGTCCAAGTCTGACCACAGAGCTAAAGGGAAATCCTACAACATTGCTGTGAGTCCTCCTCAGAAATAATCTGAAATTATCTTAATGATTGAAAAGTAGGGAAAACTTCCGGGAAAGGGAACACCTCAGCGGAAGTGGAAAATGATGGTGATATGACAGCACTGTAGGGATTTAGGCAGATGGCAGACTGCATAATTAAGTTTAAAGTTAATTAAACAGTCATTCGAAGAAGAGAAACAATGCAGACCTACATTTACATGCATGGGCTCAGCCAAAATGTAAATTCTATGCAAATGTCCTGAACTGAGTGGATGATGTATTGAAATCCAGCTGCCAGAACTAGCTCCCATGCCCACCAGTCTCCACTAATTGACCCATTACGATGGGCCACCAGGGCCCAGCCACAGTGTAAATCTGAGCTGTAACTTTCCACTGTCTAGACAAATCAAAATAAAGTGAGAAGACAGCACTTAAAGTGAAGGCCTGTCCACACGGCTCTTAACTGTGATTTCAATAGTGATTCAAAGCAACCAGTTCCTCTAGCAGCAGCCCAACTGGTTAGGAGCAACCCTGCACAATGTAACACAACTCCTCCGCCTGCGCCAGCCAGCAGCTTGCCTACCAGCACGACTGTGTTCATGCACCAGGACATGGTCCGGCTGTGAGCCATCTGTGCACCCAGGAACAAATTCATTGCTCTTTCTCGCCCTGCCTCTTTGGAGAAGGTGATTCTCTACACATTTTTGGCAGAAAGTCTGCCAAAATTTGCACAGAAGAGTTGAAAGTCCAAGAAAAAAAAGCACAGAGGTAATCCTTGCCACATGGGGGACAAGCTGGCTGTGGAAAGGCAGCCTGGCTCCCAGCCGGTGACTCCTGGATGGGGAAATACAGGCTGTCATGGTTTGTGAGTGAGTTCATAGGGCCATGAGCTGCTTTTGGATGTGACTGTGCCACCATAGCTGGCTGTAAAAGATTCAGACATTTGGCATTCTTACAACATGCCACTGAGGAAGAAACATCCCCGCTTAGAGATGGAGGTAGCAAAAAAATGAAGTGCCATGTCCAAGGATACCCAGGAAAGTGAGGAGCCCAGACAGATGCTCACTTCCAGAACCCATGGAAATGAGGTGGGAAGCACATACATGGTGGGAAGCACATGTCGCCACTGCTCTTTTGCTTTAAGCTGCACATACTTATCTGAAAACTCTTGTGCTGCATGTCCCTAGATTCCAATATGGAACTAGCGAAAATGAAAACGTTCTTGCTGACTTTGGCTTTCTGAAAGGGACGATGCTTTGAAAAGCTGCAATGAAGAAAAATGCACAATGGATTCTTTTTGCTGCAGAAAATAATGCTGTGGAAACTGCTCCTGACCGCCAAGATCATGTGCCCACAACACCATGATTCCTCTTCCAAAACACTTCCAAGCATCCTGATGCTTGCAGGATTTTGAGTTCAGTAACTCAGACAGTAATTGCAGTTTTATTCAATTCCTCAGCAGGGTTTGTGTTGTAGGAATACTGCATGAGTACAAGAGCCAAAGATACCATTCCAGGCTCTGAACTAAGGGTTGGTGATGAAACTCATTTAGTAGCAATAGACTAAAAGTTTATCAAAATAGTTACTGTGCTCCAGCTGCGTGCAGCAGCGCAGCGGCGTTGTCAGGGAGGGGATACAGCTCCTCTGGTTTTCAGGACTCTCTGTGAACCTGCTCCACCCTGTTCGTGACCTCCTAACTACCTACTCCGCCTGATGACTGCACTCCTCCAGGCTTCCACTCCTGCCTTGGGATGTGGGTCAGGTCTGCTTCCACTGCCCCCTCATCCTTCCATCCTCCCAAAACTTCTTCCACAATACCTTTTGCTCTTTGTTTTATCCAGCAACTACACTGTGAAAAGGCTTCTTCAACACTTCAAGAAAAACACTTTAAAAGCATAATATTGCTGAAGTTCTCTCTTTGATTTCTCTGGGCTTCAGTAGTTGGAGGGAAGCAAGTTGCTCAAAGATCAGAGGAAGTCAAGAGGCTTTGAAAGGCAAAATACCTGACGGGAGGTGTTAACATGCTGGAAGACATTAACAGCTGAAGAAATGAAAGAACTGCTTTCAGATTCATACATATCCTGAGGTTACCAAATGTGCTGCAGAATATGACAATTTGCTGATGAACCGTTCCCCATACTGTCCATTCAGTGTAGTAGGTATATAATTCACAACCCTTAGTACTGTGGGGGAAAAATGCCTAAAAACATATAAACTGAACAAAAAAGCATTATTGCTACAGGCTCTCCATAGCATGACCTGCCCCATACATCTGTGGGCTGCAGCTGCTAGTGTTGACATTTTCCTTCAACACCTTGGAAATTTTTATTTTTGTCACAGAAGACATTATTTTATGCAAGAGATCCCAACGTTTTGTTTTCCATCCTGCCCCAGCCAAGTTTCAACTCTCCATAGCTCAGATTTCCCCACAAGAGGGAGTTAGGGACATGCAGCCCACAGCATTTCATGGAGCTAATTAGCAGGGGGCTTGGGGTGGGAGGACAAGAGATGGACACCAGTACATAGGACAGCAGAGGCAAAAGCAGAAGCTGGGGAGCAGGGTAGCGGTAAAAGCCCTGCAGCAGCCATGGCCTGGAGAGGAATAGCAATTAGCCACTGAAGCCAGCTGCAAAGCATCTCACCTACCTACCTGGGTACCCACAGCAAAGGAGATACTTCAGAGATTACCTGAACAACAGGCCAGAGCTGATTGAGGTGTGCAGGCTGGCTGACCTCATAGACAGCAGAGGACAGAGGGCTTTTTCAAATTAATTTGTTTTTTGCAGTACAGCATATTTCAGGGGTAGAATTCGTTATCAGGGCTTTTAAATGTGCTAGTGACAGCCCACATACCACAAGCCTTGGTAAAACTGTTCCAATGGTCATTCACCCTCACTGCTAAATTGTGCTGTATTTCAAGCCTGGATTTGTTTAGCCTCAAATGTGTTATATCATCATCTGCTCAACTGAGTAGCCTATTATTGAACATCTGTTCCCTATGTAGGCAATTTACTGAAAGCTCCCTTCCCGCAAGCATCTCTTTGATAAGTAAAGCAGGGTTCCTCAAATCATTCACTCATGATGCCGGCATTTTAATCTTCCTTGTGACTGTCCCTCTGAGTATTCATCAATTCATCACCATCCACCCCAAACAGAGGGCATCACCACAGGATACAATACTCCAGAAGCTGCTGCTGCTGCTGCCGTGTCAGACACAAGCAGTCCATACTCCATCTTCCAATTCCCATGCTCATACGTTACCCTTTTGGCCACATTTCACAGGAGGGGGATGTTCAGCTGATGGATCCATCAAAAGCTCAAAACTTTTTTCCAAGCTGTTGCTTCTCATACTGGGTTACTTGCACTGCTAGCATGGCTCTATGCTGGCCCAATAAATGGATTTTGTTTTGCCTGCTCCCAGTCCACCAAGCGATCCAGACAGCTGACAGTAACTGCCCCCATTACTCAATACTCCCTGCAGTCTCCAAGTCATCCAAAAAACCTTTCAATCCTACTTGTATGTTTTCTTCCTGATGACTGACAGAAGTATTAAACAGCACAGGGTCAGAACATGACACTGCAGGAACCAGACACACCTGCTGGTAACAATTCTTAATTTATTGCTGCATTTAATTAGTTCAACTAAACAGCTTTTAAACCATTACACAAGCACTGTGATTTTATTATGCTAATACACTGGCATCCATACTCACACCTTTATCATCAAACTCCTAATCTCACAAGAAACAGTCACATTAAAGAAAAGATTTTAAACTAATTAAAAAATTAATTCTTCTATTAGCCTATTATTTTCCTGGGACCAACACCACGCTGACAAGCAGTTACCTGAGCTACATAATAGGGACCTAACTTCAGCGACTGGAGCTGAAGACAAGAAAAAACATAGCTTCAAAAACAAAAAAAGAGAAGAAAGCAGATTAACAGCATTAAGTGTTTCCACTGACAAACATTTTAACATGAGCACTGCAGGTGAAGGAAGCTAGTTCATGGAGATTAAAACTTTGCTGCCAAATGCAAGGGCTCCTGCTGCAGAGCTCAGTCCCATTGCACCACAGAGTGCTCAGGACTCTGGTAAAGGGCATGGAGGATGGTTATGAGATCACATACAAAAACCCCAGTCCCTGCAAAGGCAGGATCTCATCTCCCCAAGAGAGGATACATCAGATATGAACTCACATACTATAGCTGATGTTAGCCAAAAACATTAGTTGCACAAGATTCAGGAATGCAACATTTTTTTCTATCAAAAGCAAGAGAGAAATTTATGTTTGTGATGACGTTGCTAAACCATCAGAGAAAGGAGCGTTCTATTTTTCATGTGTTTCTCGGATGGGGCCATACAGTAAATCCAGTTTTCCCTCCTCTCCCATATCTTATTACTATGATTAACGTCATCTAAGGAACGTTACATTGGACCTGGCAAGATTAGCTACATTTTAAAGACTTCCACAGCAACCAACATTCTCCATTTATTGAGCTGAATCTGTGGCCTTTACTAGATCGCTGGCTCATATTTACTGGTGCCAGATAGGGAGATAACAGCATTCTTAAGTACTGAATTTCACCACTCAAGAACTGGAAGACTCACCACTAAAAAGTAGCATTATCTTAAATTTACCTTACAAAAAGGGAAAAGCAGAAGCTGTGGTTCTTCCTTCAAAGTTCCCCCAGAGAAACAAAGGCAAATACAAAATTTACTGCAGTATGACAGAAAGACAAAACCCCTAAGATTTTGCCATCCTGTTACAACTGGTATTTCTTGACCACCTGTGCCCATCAAACATGCAGGAAAGCCATTCCAGGACATTTTCTTTACCTATCCTGAGCCTTTTAAATGTCAGGGTTGCAGCCGCAAACACAACACCACCATCCAACAGCAACAACTGTTTTTAAAGCTATGATGCTAAACAGCAGCCTGCTTGCCAGCGACACTCCTCCATGGAAGCTGCCCAAGTTGGTTAAGTACCACAGGCTGAGCAAATAAATGCCAAGTGTCAGACAGAGGATAAATCAGAAAGGGCCGTGGAAATCATATGCCGTTTCAGATGAGGCATGTTGTTACCCAGGAATTGTCTGTTTCTACTCAGGGGGCATGCTGACCCTGACAGACGGGCAAGATACCTCCGTCACATCATAAACCCATGAAGCTTTTCCTGAGAGGAGCCTCAGGAGGCTACCTAGCAAAGGCGGTGGTGGTATTCTTCCCAAGGAGGATGTTTGTCCATACAGACTGAGACTGTACATCCAGACCTGCAAAATCTGAATCTATTTCACAGCCATCAGCCTTCATGAGCACCCTGCTCCACCCAAGCTTTCAGCATCAGTAAAGCCACCTCACTCCCAGGTACTCTAGCTACCGAGATCCTCTGAAATCAAGCGTGGCTGAGAGATGGTGTTCCCAAAGACCATGCTGCACTCCACGTTTGAAGGACAGTTCTCTTCCGTAGATGTTTGTTTTTTAGCCTTTCCAGCAGACTCAGGAATGTGCTATCAAACAGCAACGTTCCCTCAAAAGCAGGCTGAGAAGTGCACATACTCAAAAAACAGCTGAAAAACCACGCTGTCCCGCATAAAACACACAGATTGGTCTAAACTACTTACTGATAAAGCAATGCACCACAGATAATTAACACGACGTTCCACTCAGCAGCCATGCAAATGTCAGCTACTAGCATGTGACAAACACCCATGTGTCTTAGCACTCAAAGAACCTCGAAGATTGGGAGATTTAGGGAAAAATAGCAGCAGGGAAATTGTATTAGATGAAAACCTATAAGCACCACAATTTAAAGTGGCATTTTAGGATTATTTACTGTCTTACTGGGGTTTGTTTGAACAGGAGGCTTTATGGCAATTCTCCTCACAGAGGTTATAGCTGCACAGAAAGAAGCAACAATCTGAGGAATGCATCTATATGCAGCTTCGTCTTCCCAAATGCAATAGTGCAGATACCATAGAGCGACTCCAATGTGCAGTTTCATGACTGTGTCACATGTTTCAGATAAGGGACAATGGAATTTTGTTCACAAGCTTTCTCAACTGCAAAGTTTCCAATACTTAGGAAAAGTAGTTACTATATGAAACACCAGAAGAGACTGCCATGGTCAGTCTCCTAATTACTTGCTATGAAATTATTTCTATCCCCCAAGCCTCACCTTGGAACCTTACAATACAGAATGACAAAGGCAATCCTCAGTGCTTCTCAATGGACAGCACCACACCATCAGCCGTGACCAGCTCCAGGGCTCAGTGACACTTGCTTGGGCTCCACAAACCACTCTGCTTGCGGCACCACTGGAAGGACATTAACAAGGACCAGCCCCGCACTGCCCACAGCCTGCCCCAGGACACTCAAAGGGTTTTCTCAGCCCTCCATGTTTGCCTTCAAATTTAGCACTTTCAGTTTTAGGATCATTGCAAACCTGACCATGACTAAGCCTGAGCTGAAGAGCTGTTAAGAAGAGGACAATGAAAAGAAGCAATATAAAGAGAGGTGCTTGGCTCTGAGATTAGCTCAAAGAGTCTTTTGGAAAGCCTACAACAGCCTGAACAGAGTTAATTTGTGAGGAAATGTCAGTACTGAAAAGATGATACCTCACTGCTATGACAGAAACAATTCTTGCCATCACAGTTTCACAAGCCTTGATTTAAACTGATCAAACCAGACACCTGCCTATGCAAAGTAATATGACTTATATCAGCATCAAGATAGAAAGACAAGCTTTGAAGTGAGAAAATATTAATCTGGGACTGTGATGTGTGAGTTCTTATACATAAGTGCTTGCATACTGTAAAACCTTCATTTCACTTAAACAAGAGCGCTAAAATATACTCAAACCAAACAGAAGAAAAGACATTTCTCTGAATCAAATGATGGGGTTTTTTTCCTATTTCTTTCCTCCCAATAAACTGTTTTCATGTCCCTGCAAGCGTTGTGGAGAGTAACCAGTCTCAGCTACACAGAAGCATGGCTGGGGAGGCACGCAGAGGGAAGAGGAGGAAAAGTGTCACTGTTAAGCAAATAATTCCCCGATTATCTTCCCTACAGTGTGAGTTTTCCACCTGGGAGGTCAAACATGAGTGTCAACATTTTCTGCTCTAGGTCTTTACGCTAAACAAACAACTAGTTTTCAAAAGGTTTGTGCAACCCCACTCCCAACTAGAGCAGGAGGGGACTGCGGGTGCTGCTTTTGAAAGACAGGATATTTTTATTTTAGACTAAAATCCATGTAGGCACCTATTGTTTTCATGGCTGCAAACTGTAAGCCTTCTAGACTCTCCATCTCGGTTAGCTGCTCTTCTCTACTGTCCAAAAGCTGAACGGTGAAAAATAGCAAAGTCTTATATTATATTCTTATATATATCTTATATATATATCAATCATATATATATCTCTATATATATATTTTATATATGTATCTTATATTATAGAAGGCTAGCACAATAGTGTTACAATGAAGCATGTAAAAAAAAAGTACCAAAAATCAAGCTCATCAACAAATTTTAGCATAATCTGACTGTGCTAAATCTCTAACTGTGATCCGTCTTGCAAGAACTCACAGAAGTTTAGTGCATAAGCTACTATCACAGCCTCAAAAATACCACAAACCCTGTAAAAAGCATATTACTTGCCACTCTTGAGTGATAGGGCATAGTTTTGTACAATTGATTTAGTTAAACATTTACTTGATTTTCAATCCAAGAGTTGTGATAGGCCTCAGGCCCATCTTACCCAGCTGAGAAATCGATCTCTTTTCTACTTGTTACAGAGAATTTAATACGGTGACATTTATGAGTTCCTCCAGCAGTAGCTTATGTGATCAGGCTATCCAAGTATTTCACCACAAAAAAACATTCAGAGCAAGTTTTAACCCATTACACTGAGAGATCAAATTTAAACTGCCTGGCTTTGGTTGCTTGTTGATCCTGTGTTTTGGGGTTTGTTGGTTTTTTTTTTATAATGAATTTTATTTATCTCCATAAGTGGGCTTTTTGCCTTGAACATCACATTTAAGAGACACATTCACTTTACTACTGCAAGATGCGGTCTCTTTGTTTCTAACAGCAAAATTTACCAGAGTCAACACTCTGTATCAGGATTTAGCTATTATACAGACATCTTAGCCCCTGAGTATTAGATGGGCTTGGACCCTCCGCAAAGGCAAACCAGCACTCCAGATCCAGAGGCAATGCAGAGGAAAGCGTGACTCTGCCCTGAGTCAGCTCAGATCCAGCAGTCTTATTAATTTGGACTCTACACCACAGAAATTGGGCTCTCTGAGTCTTGAGCTGATCCTGGAAGCAGCACAGCCACATTCACAGAGCCTAGGCCAGAGGATTAAGTCCGGCCAGCACCAAGCTGGCTCCATATGAAGCCATTTGCACATGCCGGATGGCTTACTTGTAAACCAGGACAAAGCCACCCACAGGTAACTAAGGGCTGACTAAGTTGGACAGAGTAGAACTGGCTCATCTTACCTCACTCGTGACTAAAACATCACATTCAATTCCACAGTAATTGTAGCAAATGGACCCCAGAGTTCATTAGTGTGAACTCACCTCGGACTTGACCTGGAGACAAGTGACTGTTTTTCCTGGCATTTATTGCCAACACATCCTCACTAAACTGCTCAGTCAACAAGTGTCCAGCTGCCCCATCTGTGTTGGCAGGACACCTGCCTCGTTTCTTATGTTTCTTCCTCCATGTGTCCTCCTCCTCCTTTTCATCAGAACCAGAAGACTTCTGCAGAGCTGCACGGTATCTCAGGCTGTTCGATACTCTCCCACCCAGGGCATCACCCATATTTAACAAGTCAGCTGCAGCTCCATGCTGATGTCCATAATAGTCTTCCTCCACCTCCAAGTCTCCTTCTGGGCTAACAATGGCATTTTTTTTATGAGGACATCTGTTCAGAGCAGTTTGGGGTTTATCGTTCTCAAATCCTCCAGGCATGGGCTGTTCCAGGTGAGATGTTCGGACTGGTGAATAACTGTGCACATTCAACCCATTCCTGTCTGGATTATCCTTCACCAGGCCTCTCCTCGGGGGTGGGTCCAGATCCAAGCTGGGGTCACTGGAGGTGCTCTCTTCTAGCTGCATCTTCTGCGCAATGTGATTCAAATAGGACCGGAATCGGCCACTGTGGTGCTTTTGCACAAGCCTCGCGTAAGCATTCTTCTGGGGAGCAGCAGGCTTGCTCGATCCCTCTTTGGCACCTTGGGCAGAAGCAGTACTTTTCACATACCCCAGATGATCCATAGTGCAGTAAAAGGCCCAAACTTCAGAGAGTTATAAATAGACACAGGGGAAAAAAGGGTTATTTTCTTGAAACAAAGCGTCAAATAATTCATTACGCTAAAAGACACACAAATGTACTAAATGAGAATGTATTGACCTTTACAGGAGCTCTGGGTTGATAAGTCACTCCACTCGGGGGAACGAGTTTCACGATGTACTCAGCATCTGCCCTGCACCAAACCCCAGTCCGTGACCTAGGAGCGACCACGGCCTGTAAGCCGTACCTGCCCATGCGCCACACAAAACAGGGATTTTTATCGCGAGGCTGACACCCCACATATCAGGGATCCCTTTAATCTGCTCTTCCTTGCCTTTGAAAAAGCCAGGTGAATTAAGGCAGTATCTGACAGACTGTATCAGATGCATCAGTTTAGCAGCTACCAGAAGTAAAATCTTGTCATGTCCAACCTGAAGACTTCAAAAATAACTGCATCCTTACTGAAGTGCTTCAACATTGCCGTAAAAAGCATACATTGCCTGTTACCTCCCCCACAGTGACTGACCCTTCTGGATTATATAGGACGTTTGCTTCAAATACAAAGTTTTTTTATTTCAGCTTGTCTTTCTAGCCATCAACTCACTCCCAGTGTGACTGACATACAATAAATTCCCAAGCACACTAACTATCTCACAAGAGCTCATAGTTCTTAGCGATTGAGACATGCTGGCTGCCGCTCCACCCAGCGCCAGTTTCTGCAGACAGCATTAGGCCTCCACCTTTGCGGCACAAGTGGGGACCTTAAGTAGATCAAGCACCTTTCAATCCTGTTTCAACTGCTCTAGCTTTTAAGCGAAACAATCTAGTAAATTGTCCTCAGCTACTATTGAGGTAAATTATAGGTATGGACAGGACATAGCAATGATTTTTGCTGTATCTACCAATCAAAGAGGAAAAAAAAAATATAGATATTTATAATGGAGCCCAATGCAACTGCTGTCTTTTGCAGGTTTTCATAAAAATGCCTTTTTTTTTTTCTTTTTTTTTTTTCTTCTTCTTCTTTTAAGGCATATTTGAAGCTGAACAGCTGACTTCACCCTAGCTGGTAAGTTGAGAATTTCAGGGCTCACTCTCATCTCTTCTGTACCAGAACTGAGGAGCACTGGACTCTAACCTAAAATAAAGATACTGTCCATTAAACCTCTCTTGCTTCACTTCTCTAAGCATAGGGTTGTTGGCAGGACAGAATACAGAGCTCAGCAAAAGAGAAATTTCTATTCCCTTCTCAACTCCCACCATGTTTGGAACTTTTCTCTGCCCTTACCCAGCCCTCTTCTCTCTTTTGCTGCTGTTGCACAGGGGATAAGCACCCCGGCAGTCTCCTCTGTGCACACGCTGCCCGAGAAGAGGGCATCATGCGGCAGGGACCAAGGACTGCAGCACTGACTCTTCCTCAGAGAGCGCCTGCTCTGGCCCTTTCGGAGAAACAATGTGTGTTGCAGCGAGATTTACTTAAGTAATGGAGCACGGATGTGAATAGGCTTCACAATACAAAGCAAAAATTAAAAATCCCTGAATAAATAGGAAAAATTCTTTGTGTGGTTTGTGAGTCTTGTTCCTAAGATTTTCCATTGGTGTTGGCCAATAGCTAAACTTTTCTAATAGACTGACCTGCTACAGCACTATTACAAAACCCTCACACGGGTAGGTCTATAGCAAGCTTTCTTTTAACGTCACCTCCTCCTGTTGCCAATTCAACAGAGGTAGATAACATTTATAAAAGCCAGCGAGACTACTCTCCAAACACTGGTTCCGGGATACAGGAGTTTGCCATCTTTATTTACAAGTGAAGAATAAACATTTGCACCTCGTCTCCGCTGTAATTTTTGCAACTGGAAGCACGTTAGCAGTTGGAGCACAGACAGAAACGGGCTCACGGGCCCCCCCGCATTACTGTTTCATCGTTAGTTTTCCGTGGGCAGCCAGGAACCGGCAGCTCCCCGGCAGCCGGGGAGCAGAGGGAAGGCTTTGCTGGGTGCGAGGCGCACCCGCCCCGGCCGGTGCGGACGGGTCAAACGCCGGGATGGAAGCGCCGAGGGAAGGGGCCCGCCTGGCTGGGCCCGGGATGAAAGCTGCCCCGGCTGTTTTTACCCGGCTGTTTCTGAAGAGCGGCGCTGGCCTCCACCACCCGCCCGCCGCCNAGAGGGCGTCCGCGGTCCCTCGCACCCCCGGGGCTGGGCGCCCACGGAGCGCCCGCCGTCCTGGGCGTCCCTCTGAGCGGCGCCGGGCGCGGCCGGACCTCGGGAAGGGCCCTGTGAGGGAGGCGCCGTGGGGAGGGCGGGCAGGGCGCCCCGGGAGGGGACAGGGTGCCCCGGCGCCGCTCTCTGGAGGGGAGGGCGCGCCCCGCAGGCAGGGCCCGAGGGTCCCCGCAGCCTGCCAGGAGACGGGGGGGCCTCCGGACAGGGCTGGGGCTGTGCCCCCCCCCCCCCCCCCTCANNGCCCCCCCCCCCCCCCCCCCCCCGTGGTCAGCCACAGCGGGTGAGGGCGGGGGGCTGCCCGGGCCGGGGCTTCTCCCGGGGGGCGCTGAGGCAGGCGTCCAGCGGGGTCCCCGCAGGGCCAGGGAGCTGCGGGGGGCAGGAGGTGCTGTCACCGCAGCGGCTGTGCCCAGCCTGCCAGGTTGGCAGACACCGTGGTCCCTGGGGTTTGCAGACCGCCCCCTCCAGCCAGGGCCAGCTGAGGCCTCTGTGGTGGTTTGGTCCCGTTCCCTGCCAGCACTCCTGCTTCAGCCGAACTTTCTAGCCAGATAAGTGAAAAAAAACCATAGTTTAGCTGATTTCATACTGTAAAGAGCCAAGACTGGTATTGTCCCATTGGAAACCCTCACAGCCTTGTGGGCACGTGTGCTTCCAAAAGCAGCGCAGGGATGCTGCCTTCAAGACCTATATGGCCTCACCTTCACTGCAGGGGAGAGTGGGCTCCCGGGCTCCCATTGCCCAAGCTCTTCGTGCTCCCTGAGCACCAGAGGTTAGGCAGCAGGCAACCTGCCAATCCTCCAGCCCACCCACGCCACAGCACCCGAGCAATGACCAGCTCATGCTGCTGAGCGGCAGTGGCCTAATCTCCATCAGGATAAGTCAGAGCCTTTGCATCAGAAGGTGATGTTAAAGTATGAGACCAGTCAGATGCTGGGTCTTTCTGCGGCTGCAGACCTCCCACGGCGCTTTATAGCGGAGTCGGATCCGGGGTCTGGCTGGCTGGGAGTAGGTGGTTTGGTCACCCTGGTGTTACCTGCAAACTCAGGCTGGGTTTGCCAAAGAACTTCAGCCAGAAGAAAAACTGGAGAGCAATAAACTGGCCTCATGGCACCCCCAATCAACCCCACTTGAGCTGTCTGCCTGGAGCAGCCCCTCAGGGTGGGGGGAGGAAGGGTCCGAAGGAACCTGAGCTGGTGTCTCTAGGCAGGGCTCTGGTGGAGAAAGGCTCTGTTCAGTCTTCAGTTTGGTAAGAACATGGGTCTGAGCAGGCTGTTGGTGCTGCCCCTTCACTTAGGAGGGAAAAGACGCCTGCCCCACATTGCTTGTTCCTCATCCTGTGTCATGCAGGTCAGTGTCCACAGCAACTGGCATCAGTCATGTCTAAAGACCACGAGGCCACATCTCAGTGTGTAGCATCACCTGTGGCTGCTAGCCCCTCCTAGACACAACCCAAGCCCCAAGACCGTGCTCCCAGCCAGTGCTGCTGGGTCTCCACAAAGCCATGGTGAGCCCTCTAAGATGGAGCTGCTGAAGGTGAAACACCTCATGGCAGCCATGGCAGGCACAGACCGCTCCAGCTCTGGTGCTCGGGTCGGTCAGGGGAGCTGCCCTGAGAAAGCACTGGGCTTTTCCTGTGGGACAAAGCGCAGCAAGCACAGACCTGCCCGCACGAGGACAGTCACATCTTTCCGAGCGCCGGGATGCCGCCAGCAAAGGCAGTGTCTCATTCACATGAACCACGCAGAGCCAAGAGGCTCTGCCTGTGATCTGCCACCGTTGCTGCCAGCTCATCGGCTGCCCCCACCCTGGCAGCTCTGGTAGCCTCAAGGAGGGGAGCAAGGACTCGGCTCTGCCCTGGCACAGCTAGGAGGCAGCCAGCTGCCCCACGCCAGCCAGCCAGCGAGGAAGCGAGCAGCCCTCCTCTGTGCACCCAGAGCCACCAGTTGCACAGCAGCTGGTGTCCATCCGTGTGCGTGTCCCCCCTGGCCCCAAAGACAGAGGGTGGACACCGTTTCCACTGGAGCTGGCTCCAGGGGGAGCATGGCTGTGTGGGATCACCCCTTCGGTGGAAGGAGGCATGCTCCCTCTCAGTCCCCCAGCTGCTGCCAAAGCAAAGCGATTGGCATCTGCTCTGCTAAGGCATGGCGGTGGCACGTCCCCAGCTGTGCAGGGCTGGCCTGCGCCATGGCACACCACCTGGAGAGCGGGAGATAGGCAGGGGGGACCCAGGGACCCCCAGCTTCACCGCCCCCCTCCCTGTGCCAGCCAGGTGGGAACAGCAGCTCTTCTCGATGCAGCTGAGTCACGCTGTGTCCCTGCTCTTCTTCACCCACGTGGGGATGAAGCTGAGGCTGGAGCTTGGCCGGGCTCCCTCCTGCACCAGGTGGTGCCACCAGCTGCAGCGGCTTCAGCGTGCCCATTCCTTCCACAGGAGACGATAGATGGGGGGAGGAAGTGGGGGGGATTCGGTGTTTGTTAGCATCGTTGCCGGCTTTGGGGCCTGTGGTTTCACAGTGATATCATGCGTGGCAAGAGGGATATGGCTCCACGGCTGGATGCCTCCATCATCCTCGCCTCCTGCCTCCAGCTGGGCCCCTGCTGCCCAAGGGGCTTTGAGCCCCGGTAGATCAGCAGAGTGTTTCTCAGCCCTCCTCTCCCAGTAGCAGCCAGGTATCTGGAAATCTGCTGTGGTCCATGGGACAGAGCCTGTCTTTGCACCCCTTTTTGCTCTGCCCCATCACTGGCCCAGACAAGCAAGAGATACAGCAAATATGTGTCACCCTCCCGGTGCCTCGTGGGCATGCAGCAGATCCCTGTGTGGCTGGGACCAGCTGCACACCCCTTTGAAAGAGGCCATGTGCAAATGTGGCAGCAAGCCGGTGCCTCATGCAGGTTCTCACCAAATGCAATCCCTTCCAGGGAAGGGCTTCAGTCTCACCTTTGGCTCCATCTTCCATCCACACCATCCTTGTGGCTGCTGAGCAGAAAGGAGCAGTCACCTTGCTGCTGCCCCTGCGACCCTCCATGGCAACTCATGGGCTTTCTCAAAAGGTCCAAGGGCAGATTTTTCCCCTACACTCTCGTTTCCTGGGGTCCTGTAGCAGCAAGTCCAGCCCGGTGTCCCGGCTTGCTTTCCCACAGCGCAGGATTATCTCACCATCTTCCCCCGGGCAGCAACTGGTAGCTGCTCCCCAACGTTGGAAGCTGGAACATGTTGTGGCACCTCGGCTGAGGCGAGAGCACCACGTGACTCCTTGGCCCGGAGCACCCTGCTTACGAAGGCTTTGGCTCCTCTGCTTGCAGTTTCAGTGAGCAGTCAGGGCCCACCCGGTGCTCGTTTACATCAGTGTTAATCAGGAGTGACTGGCCAAAGGGCTGGAGCCGCCCCGAGATGACTCAACAAGGGGAACCCTGGATGGGAGCAGAGCGGTTCCTCCAACACCTCTGTCTGCTTCCCGGAGCCCACCCAGCGTGAACTGACACTGCTGGTGGAAACGTCACCCCTGCCAGCTGGATCGTCACCTCTCGATACTGAATATTTCAGGTTGCAGGCTGTGGTAGTGGGATAGAGATCGGTGAGGTGGTCTGCCTCTGCCTCCCTGCTGTTGTCCAGAGGCTCAACCCGGATGGCACAAGGGTATGCTTGAAGGCAGAGCAGTGCCATGGGTTTGCTCTGGAGCCTCTGAGCACCCTTGGAAGTGTCTCGATTGCAGCAGCAGCACCCAAAGTTAGGCCAGAGTCTCACTCATTTTGACATTGCTCAGGCACCAGAAGCCGTCTGGGCACTTGACCTGAGGACACAAGTCATGCTCGGGGTGGGGTAGAGGGGAGTGAGACAGATTTATTACCATAAATAAGGTAAAAAGCCCATCTCTCTCCACAGTAGATACCCATCTGCTAACTGTGTCACAACACATGTGGTCTTGCCCCACCCGTCCTTCAGCTTCTCCAGTCTTCTCCTGAGCCCTCCATACCTCTGGTTGGGAAACACGCCACCCAAGATCAGGACTGATGGGTTCCCATCTCCTTCAGACACAGCAGCGCCTGGAGGAATGCCTGCAGCTCCCCACGGGCAGAGGGAGGTCCAGTTTGGCTCTGCCTGTCCAGCAAAAGAAAGGGAGAACCAGACCCCTGCAAACAGGGACAGGCAGCCTAGAAAGAGCTGAAGGAGGCAGCAGAGGAAAGAGGTGGGGTGCCAGGCTGGGATGTCAAAGCAGCAGGGTTAGTGCCTTGCTCCTAATTTAGCTGGGGTCTCCTTAATTTGTCTCCTGAGTACCTTCAGGTCTCTTCCTTCCTAGTTACAGATGGCCGAATCTCTTTTAAAACCCAGTCCTTGGTTTCCCTGCACCTTCCTGCCCTGCCAGTGGCAGGACTGAGCCTCCCAAAGGTGCTCCAGGTGGTTTCAGATGATAAAGCTCTGAGGCCCCAGAGCGTTGGGGCACACGATGGGACACAGCTCTACGCGTCCCATCAGGAAACCCAGGCAGGCAGCTGCCCGCCGCCTACCCAACTTGTGAGCAGTGGAACAGGGGGACGGGGCTCACAGGGCAGGGGATGTGCAGTGAGTTCAAGCCCCATCTGATGCCCCCAGGGAGGCAGAAGAGGTGCCTTCAAGGCAGGCAGTGACTAATGGACCGTGCTGCTCTGCAGCCCCAGGGTTAGAGACTCACCCCACAACCCCCCCCCGTCATTGCCACCCTGTCCCCCTGCCCCATAAATGCAGGATGGGATCTGAACAGCCCCTGCGGGAGCTGCTTCAGGGCTGCAGTCCAGGTGGGACAGCACGCCACGGGCGAGTGGGGGGTGATGCTCCAGCGGAGACTGTGGGACCAAGGGGCTGGCGGGCACGTCCCGGCAGCTCGGCAAAGGCGAGTGGGGGCCACTGCCAGCCCCACTGCTGGCTGGCAGGCGGAGCAGTGAATGAGAGCGTAACTTATCAGTATTACCTCATGTGAAAGCCCTGTGCCTTTGTATCTCAAGCAAACACCGGCCATTATACCCTAGCCGGCCGGCATTGTTATTCTGTCTGGTTGCAAAAGGTTAGGGCTGTGGAGCCGCACGTCCACACCGGCTGCCCTTGGGGTGGCAGCGGGGCCGCCGTGACACCCCACAGCCGGCAGTGCTCCCCAGCCACAGGAACAGCAGCCCTGGCTGTTCCCAGGCCCGGCCGAGGCCTGGCCAGGCCGTTATCTGCTCCACAAGGCTGCCCCACCACCCGCGGCACCGAAATCTGCCCCTTCCCTCGCCAGCCCCTTGCCCTGGGTAGGGCCACCCTGTGCTGCTCAGCCTGGCACCCAGACAAACTCTCCCGTGGGAGACAGCCAGACTCCCTCCCAAAAGGAAAAAAGGGGCAGAAAGCCCAAATTGAGCTTCAGTGGGATCACAGCCCTGGCAGGAGGTCAAGGGCTTAACCACCAGCATCCCCGAGACCACAGATTTGGCTCCCTTCATCCCAGCACTCCCCTGGGGTTTCCCACAACCTGGGATGCTCCAGGGAAAGAACCGGGAAGCCCAAAGGTTTTGTCTCTAAGGACCAATGCCAAAAGGGACTTCCTGTCGCCTGGCGCTAGGTTCCCGGGAAGCCAGCTCAGAGGGGCTGGGGAGCATTTGGGGCTGGTGGGGGGGGCCACAAGGTAGCTGCTGACGGCATCTTCGAGGGTGACGGGGTTTCACCCAGCCACGCCAGGTGGAAGAGGCTCCTGCCAAGCCAGGGCATGTGCTGCCGCTGGAGCCATGGGGCTAGTGAGGACCTGCTTGCCCGGCCCGGATGCGCACGTAGCACGTTAGGGCACAGACCCCCCCCGGGGCTGCAGCCTGGGTGACGTGGCGTGGCGGTGGCATCCGGCTCCAGCACCACCATGGGGTCCCCCCCAGGTACAGGCTGGGGGTCCATCTCCGCTGGCCTGCCAGATCCCTGCCGAGGATCTGCACGAGGCATGGCTTCCTATGGAGACAAACGTGGTGATGATAACTCATCCTTTGGCCTTTCCCGGCCATCACCTCTTTGGGCAGTACCCCTTCCCAAAAGGACACTCTGTGCCAAAACCGACAAGCCTGGGCTGATGTTAGGACCTTCAGGCTGCAGGTGAAATGCTGCCAGACCCCCATTTAGTGGGGGGAAGGCATCTGAGAAAGGAGAACAAAGACAACCGTGGTGTTTAGCTTGGAAAATCCCAACAACCTGCCCCTATGTTAGCTGCAGAGCCGAGGCTACTGGCAGCTGGAAGCAATGCAATTCGTATTCTCCGAGGACTGACACAGAGGGAGGCTCATGGTGTGGACTCACCCGTATGTTAGAATTGCTTCATTTTCTTGACATTCAACAAAAGTCTGAGACGTCGTGTTCCTGTTCCCACCAGCCCGGTGAGGCAGCCCAGCCATCCCAGAGCAGCCCTGTGGAACAGAAACACCCAAAAAGTCAGGAGGGGACTAGAGCATTCTAGGGAGCCCAGGGAAAATGGCAAACCCCAAAAGGCAAACCCCAAAGCAAGGCCCTTGGGGAAAACACACTGTGCCTGCCAGGATACCAGCACTTTGCTACCAAAGACCTGGGAGTCTCTGCTACCTGGGGCTTTCCCTTGTCTCCTCACCCTACCTGGCCTGGGAGGTTCGGGAAGGGACAGAGTTGCCCTCTGTCTCCGTGGCCTTGCTGCATCTGCAGCCCCATCCTCACCTGCCCCATCAGGGCAGCTCTGCGGGGCCTCTTCCCATCACAGTCCCAATTTGGGAAGAGGGGATGTTGACCATGCATGTGTCCTGGGCCAGAGCCCTCTTCCAGACCCAAAGGAGACAAGGGAAAATGTAAAATCGTGTAGTGTTTCCTGTAATGCTCCGTTCAGCAGCAATATCCAAAAGAAACACCAAGATGTTCAAACAGGCTGAAATCTCCACCAGCGTTTCAGACACGGAGACCCGTAGGTGAAGCAGGCACCAGTGCTGCCACAGCACCCCAGGAGCATCGCACCCCTGCATGTGGAGCCACCCCGTCCCCATGACAGCCTGGTGGCTGCCCGGGCCCCGGGGCTGTTGGTGGCCACATCGTGGCCCACCAGCCAGTTCTCCTGCCCTCGCGGCTATAGGGTTATTCCCCAGAAAGGCTTGCTTCAAAGCATCCTCAGAAGGCATATCGCCTGCTGCATCCTGCCACAACGGTGAGATCAGATGGTCCCCTGCCACCACGTGCACCAGGGGCTGCAGCCAAAATTGAAATCCCCCCTCAACTGCTTCTCGCTGAGCCTGCTATCACCAGACCCCTAGAGAGGTACTCTAAAACTTGTAAAAAAAACCCATAAACTGCAAAAAGCTCCTGTTGTGGCACATCAAACCCTCGGTGGTGTTCTCTTAGCGACCACCAATACACGTCTTGTTCCTGGGGACTGGTAGTTGGTGGCTGGGCTGGAGGAGAAGTAGCTCCTCCATCCTTGTACCTCCTCTGTCCTTGTACCTGCTCTGTTCTTGTACCTGCTCTGCTCCCCTGGCCCTGCCCCAGGTGGGTACCGAGCAAAGCAGGCAGGACGAGCAGAGAGCAGCAATGTTTTGGGGCTTTTTCCAAAGCCACCAGTGGACTTTGGGATGGTGCTTAACCAACAGCTCCTTGGGTTGGCCACTGGTTGTGGGAAAATGTCGGCCACTCTGGCATCTCCATCTCATGCACGCAGCCTTCTGATGTCTCTTTTTGCAAAGGGACAACCGGCCCTCGCGCGGCATCAGCTGGAAATTCTCACACTACAGTTATCCATCACTCTGTTGGGAAATGCTCCCTGGTCCATGGCAGCAGCAGACATAAATCTGGGCAGCAACTTCCCCAAATCAATACAGAAACACGCTCCCTAATGAACAGCGAGTGGAAGAAAAAGGGGATACGTAGCTGGCTGCTCCCTGCTGCCATGGCACAGCTTTCTTCAGGCTAGAGTCCACGTTTCTGTCCTGTAAACCTTCTCGGGGCCATCCTCTGGAAGGTGCCCGGAACCTGGCTCCTGACTTCAGCCAAGAGAACCAGGGCCCCAGTGATGCCAGCGGGATCCAGCCTCACCCGCAGGCATCACTCAGCCCTTCCTTGTGACGGGGCTGAAGCACCCCGTGCTGCTGTCACACGTACCCCCATGACCCACCTCCTCCCACTCTCCAAATCATACTGGCACCGGTCACACTGATGAATCCCTCTCCATCCTCAGGCACAGGGATCCGTGTGCCCTCTCGCACACGCACCCGCTCCGCTCCCTTCCCCGGTCCCTACACACTGACAGTCCTCGTGAGTGCCCCTTCTCAGGATTCACCCCCGCTTTGGAAAGACTCGGCAGTGTCTCCCCAGTTTTAGCCCTACAGCAGCGATGCTCTCTGCTTTCAGGCAGTTTCCAGCACATGCAGCTTCCCGCTCCGGGAGCAGGGCTTTCTGGAGGGCAGGATACGTCCTGCCTTTGGGTGATGCCCAGCAGGACCCAAAGGGTAAGAGGCTGGAATCCGGGCTGGATGGAGCCAGCACTGCTGCCACCGTAGGGACACCTCTGAACAGCCCTTAGTCTGCTGTCACACGGGAAGGGGTGCTGGGGACGTTATGTGACATGACGAGCAGTTAAATATGGGTTTTCACACCTCCCTCGGGTCACCCTGAGCCACCCCCGCACCAAACGCACCGCAGCCCCTCTCCCCATAACCCCTGCTTCAAGGCCGGGATTCCTCAGGGGCAGACCAGCCCTGGAGCCCCTCTGCCCCCAGCTCTCTCCGCCCCATAGGGAGGGGTGGCACTCCCTCCAGCCCGCCCCGCGGGGCTCCGTCCCTCCGCGTCCCGCCGTGCAGGGTCCCCTTTGCTCCCCAGCGCCCGGGGGAAGCCCCCAGCCAGCGCGGCCCCCTCTGCCCCACGCTCTCAGCTTCCACACGTGCCCCGAGTCCGCCAGTTCTCAGCCTGGGCGAGCACCCTGCGGGGCCGTGGGCTAAGGAAGGCACATCCCTTTAAGGGTTAAAAGCTTTCAGGCCCCCGTCCCGCGAAGCAAAAGGGTTTCATGCTCTTAACCCCTTCCTGCCCACGTCTTCCCCCTACTCTGAGCTTTTGCCACCCTGGTGGNCTGCCCGCAGCATCAGCCAGCACAACTGGGACGGTGGCGGCAGGACCCCGGGTCGCTGCGGTGCCGCTGGTGACCTCGGGCACCCCAACAGCCCCAGGTTGCAGAGACCCAGGGCTCAGCTGCCTGCTGCTCCCCTTGCCCTTGCATAAGCCCTGCTGAAGGGGGTAGTGCTGCAGAGCCCCCCTCCTTGCGCCCTGGAGAGGCTGCATGTCACATCTCGGCGCGCTTCGGGGGGGGGGACAAGAGCTGAACCCCGAGAGAAGGGGCCTCTCTCTGCTCCTTGCCTGCACCCACGGCTCCCTGGCACCCGGGGTTGGCTCTGATCCCAACTCCGTCGCCTCGCTCTGCCTGCACGCAGACAAATGCCCAAGCGCAACTTTACACTCCAAAAAGTCCAAGTTGTCTCCACCTGGCAGGCACGATGGAAAAACCACCGAGACCTTCTCCTTCCAGCTCCCGTTCACATGGAGTTGAAAAGCCAATCTCCTTTGAAGTGTTCTGTGCCCAGTAGCCCGGGCCGTGGAGGAGGAAACATCTCCCTGCTCCCGAGCAGGGAAACCACAAACTGCCAAAGAGCCATGGCCCCCCAGCAGGGGCAGCTCCAACAGGGATTTGGGGAGCAGCAGAGCCCAGAAAGACCACGAAAAGGAGCAGGAGGAAGGGACCAGACTGGAGCTGACCCTGGGGAGAGGAGGAAGAGCAGAGAGNGAGTTAAGGGAAAGGCTTTGTGTGCACCCGGCTCCGACTCCAGTGACTTTCAGCAGAAAAGGCGGAGTAATTTGAATAACAAGACTAATTGGATTTATAAAGCACAGCCCCCCCCCCC